>KZ652308.1:81998-93457 GCA_001010745.2 Gerris buenoi
AACTTCCAAAATTTTATGGTTTTTCACCATTTTCATGGTGAAGCCATATCCGAATCTAGTCGATAACTGGATTTTTAGATTCAGCACCCCAAAAAACATAAAGATTCGTCGAGAAAAATTCTTCAGCAATTTTTTCCTGTTCAAACTACCAAATTACTGACTAGTAGAGGCAAGTCTTTCTAGCAAGTTGTAAAAAGGTATAAAGAGGAATGTTCCATCTCTGTGAGAAAAATTAATTCAGTACCAGTAAAATACCCTTATGTTAGATTTGCCATTAACAATCAGAACGTATCTAATAAAATGAGAGATGCACAGTTTTTTAAGTATATTGAGATCGAACATTTTTGTATAGGTTTCCAAACTCCGGACAATTACTTTCTTTCTACCAAGGGTGAAGTAGTTCAAGTTGATGCCATTTACATGGACCAGGATAAAATATTTACAACTGGTGTCATTTTAGAAAAGTCTGACTCCTTTCAAAGACCTGTATTGAGTTCTTTTATAACCATTTTCACTTCAACTATGAGCTCTGTTCCCAAAATGATTATTTTCTGTTATGATGATATATTTTGTAAATTAGTATGCTGTTCATATGGGAAGCAATTAGAAATGTTCCCTTTATTACACACTCTGTCATGAACACTTGCAAAATAATGACTGGAAACTAGACAACCAAATCAAAACATTATAAACATCATTAATTGATTGTTTACATTCTATTTAAGATGGGGAAAAAATCAGCTGGTTTCCAGTATTAACGTTTTCAGTACATTTTCGGCGGGCTACATACATTCATATTATTTGTTTGTTACTTACACTTACATTCATTTTTCTCTTTCAGAGACAATTTACTCCTAATGTGTTCAGTACATGAAAAAGTTGCCATAGATGAATCCTATCGGCCCTCCACACTCATTCATCGGCTCTCACGTATCCGCTAGGTAAATATTTTTAAGGTTGGTTTATTAGTTTTGATAGTAGATTTTGTTTCTAATTTATTTCTTAATTTATTAATTTGTGTTTTTCAGAGAAGAATGTGGTCTGTCGTTCATTTTATAGATGAGGACAATGTGGCAGTTGTGCCATCCTCCTGTTTAGGAGATGGCAAATGTATGTGGCCTAATACTAGAACTCCCCACCTAATATCCAAGTTTATAGATAGATGCCATCCTCTAGACTCTAGAGTCTAGAGGATGGTTGGGTTGAGTGCCCTGTAAGAGTTTTAGGGAAAGAATATGATGAGTATTATATTATTTATCTATTTATTTTACAAAGTAGAAATGTATACTTGTGTTATTATTTTTAATAATAACACATACAATTTTTATTGGCTTATTTATTTTAGATGACATTAAATGTGCACGAGCCAAGTGTGTTCTGGCTAAAAATCAGTCGGATTTAAATTCGGAGACAGAGTGCCCTAAAAGAAAAATAATAAGAAAGAAGAATTTTTCTTCTTCAAAATGAGAAGAAGAAGAAGAAGAAGACGAAGGAACATTTGAGCCTCCATCAAGGAAACTTAAGGCATTTCCTAGACCTCCTTGCTCTTAAACAAGTATTGTACCCAGTAGGTATTCTTAATTTGTATATATTTTATGTAACATATTTATTAATCTTAATTTTTCATAGGTTAACTAGATACGTATTATGAATTATTATTTATTATTGGTCTGTACCCATTGAATATTTACCTACTTCATATTAATGAAGTTCCTAAAATAATTAGCATTTTGAGACTGTTTGTATTTTTTAGAAATAAATCTTGACTATATATTCATTTTAAAAGAATACATTTTTGTTTTAGTAACAAATGAAGTAAGTCCTACAAGCTGCAGCACCATTGATAAAAGTGAATGTAAGTATAAATAATGTTTTTGTTAATAAAATCTTACAAAATCAATTTTTTTCATTTTTTCTTCATTTTTTAAAATTTCATACCAACAACTTATATTTTTAAACTTAATTTTTTCTTTATTGTAATTAGCTATACATTTGACTATTAATACGTATTTGAGTACTGTATCTACTGTTATTTTCTTTGAATATTTACTTATTAATAACATGTTATATTTTCATATATTTTCTTTCTTATTTCTAGCCCTCCGTAAAGTATTAAAGGAGTTAGGTACAATTAAAATGTTCATTAAAAATCTGGCAGGGCAGCAGGAGGAAAGCTGGAATTGCTTGAGTTCCTCCACAAGTAGAACCAACGAAACCAAAAAATTGTTTTTTTTTTTATACATACTAATAAAAAAAATCCTGTCAGTTGATCTGGGATTAAAACAGTATAATGTTAGTTTTTTCTTATACACATATACCATATAAATTTTTAAAAAAATCTTATATATAAAATAATTGAAAAGGAGCTAGAAATTGTTTTACAAAGGTTCTCGCCTATAATCTCTTAGGACAAAGGAATGTCAACCTTAAAACTTAAATTCAAAGGCGAGTTGCAGCTTTGGTGTACGAAGTGGAAGAGAGGATACGTAGAAAAAAAGTTCCAGACAAACCTATTGATTTGATAAATTTCTGTGATAAAGACTTGTTTCCAATTATCAAGTCATTGCTGAAAATTCCCGCTACTTTACTAGTAAGCAATGCCTCTGCTGAAAGATCATTCTCATCATTACGTCGTATGTTAAAACATGGCTTCGTTCCAGGATGAGTGAAGATCGGCTCACAGGGTTGTGTTTACAACATGTCCACAAAGATTTAGTTATTGATATTGAAAAGGTTATCGACCGATTCGCCAAAGGAAAAAAAATGTGGTTTGATTTTGTAATTTAAATGTTTTTAAAAGTAAACGTTTTCTTTCTACTAAATTGAGTAATTATTTCCTGGGCGTAAAATTATACTAGTGTTTAAATTTATATTATTAGATCACCGTTAGAACTGGTACTTGGCCTTGGTTGATCATATATGATGCCCCCCCCCCCGGTATGGCCCCCCCGAGAATCAACATTAATGCCCCGGTATTCCAGCCAGGTGTACCCTCGTCTGAATATGCGGTTGTTGATTTGGTGGACTCAGTAATAAGTTGCAGTATGAATGCTTTTGACAGTATGATTTTGACAGTATGCATTTGACATCTTATTACATTCGGCTGAGTTTCCCTTTTTCAACACTATGGGCTTTTACAACGACATCGCTACTAACGTCAGTATGTTTACATTGTAATTTTTGTATATATTTTCCTGAAGTCGAACCCTGACGATGTGTATATATTACACGAAACATGTTGGTTAAACTATAATTGTGTTTTATTCAACCGTACCTCACTAATCATAAGTTTAAGTATGAATGCTGTTAACGAATTGCTTATTCAGGTCCAAAAAGCACTAACATACACACAGATGCCGTCCCAAACATCAAAGACCAAGCAGATTTGGTATTCCATTTTTTCCTATGAACAAGACTAGAGTTCTGATGGAGATCGGAGACAGTGTTGATGAAAAGTAAAAAAAAGATTTATAGAGGCTGGGCAAATGAAATAAAAGAAAAACTTAATAATATCCTCGACTATGTAGATGACTATTCAACATTCCTTAACTACATAAATTTTGAGTAAAATAATTATTTACTTGCAGTACGGTGTACAATCAGAAGGCCAACTTTGTTTTTAAAGCGTCCTGGGATCAACCCGTACTGGAAGAAGATTTTGGAGATTCACCAGGCCAACTTGGATATTCAATTTATTTTTGACCCATTTGCCTGTGCATTATACATTATACATAGTCTTCTAACCAAGCAACACATGATTCAAATCCAACCAATTGTTGGAACTGTGGCTCACAGAAACCCAAATCAATATCCTGCGAAGAACGCGGTTTGCTGGGTATGCTCTCGTCACCGACCCAATAATCCAGTGCGTCCAGGGTCCACGAAGTATTAATGAAGCTTCATTTCTCGGGGCTGTAAATAAACGAGTTCAAGATAACTCACCTTGGATGGTCGCTGCCAAAGTAAACAACCATTCCATTGAACATTTTTAATTTTAGTACCTACAGCAACCCGCAGCCGCAGCTCTTCGGCGCTGCGGGCCCAATACACCAGCCGCCTGCGAGGAGCGGCGGCTGCGGGTTGCTGTAGGTACTAAAATTAAAAATTTTAGCGACAAGTTCCCAGATCGGGGAATTACCGGGGTAATTAATGAGGGGTGGGGGTAATTAAGTGGGATATTGGAAAGTATAGTTTAGCATTAAGGAATATGAATATAAGTTTCTAAAATGGTAGAAGGGAACAAAAGTTACAAGGAAAACCGGTTTTGAATGGAATGTGGAGTGTTGTTGATGGGTGCGGCAGGCAGCAAAGTTGGGTTGTTAACCGGACATGACCGGATACTGACCTTTCAGCAAACCTCCCTCCTGCTGCGTGCTGGTGGTGGGGAGGTCTCTGCTTAAATTTGTATATAAAGCTAGGGGAAGGGATAAAAGGATATAAGTCTTAAAGATGGCACCTAGAACACGTAGTCTCTCTCCAGTCTCCCAGTATCAGTTCCAGCCGATACAGGACGAAGATCAGGACCAGGAATACTATGAAGAATTGGTGATTCAACCACCTTTTTTGATTGATGTTCTTGATCAGGACATAACAGATACCGCTTGGCGAATATCGTTTGTCTGCATTGAAATTAAACACTGGAACATCCCACACGAATTATTTGTTGAGGCTTTTAACAAAGAAAGCTCCAGCATTTTAGACGTGTGTGTATGCGCATCTTGTTTTCTTACAATATCACCTCATTTATTTTACAATTATCATTCTCAAATTTATAATACCTTTGAACATAAAACTTTAACTGTAAAAAGTATCAAATGTAAAAAATTTCATTAAAATTAATAGTGACTTCATAGTTCTTCTAAAGCAAGAATCGTTAGCTACTAGCTCGGATAGACAACTAAGCGGCGAGCTGGTGTGATGCCTCTCCAAATTATGGGTATGTTTTCAGCCGAACCGATATGTTACCGGGAACTTACAACAACCATTACTGGGACGTCCAGCGTTCAAGCCCTTAAAACTTATGAATGTGTCTATCCTTACTGTATAAAGCATCAGCCCAACCTACTATCACATTAACAGAAGTTAAAGCGAAGTACCCTAGACTATTTCGAGTCCTTGGAGAGTTACCACGAGAACATGAAATGGAACTGACAGAAAAGTCAGTTAGCACCCCCAGGAATATTCCGATACCTTTACGGAGCATGCTAGAAAGTGAACTTAAACGAATGGTGAAAATGAAGGTCATCAACGGTATGATGCTCATGGTGAGGCAACGGAATGATGCTCTCAGTTTAAAAACCTGTTGAGAGTCCGAACCAACAACATCAATTTAGGATTTATATTGACATAACAATACTTAACCAAGAAGCTAAACGTCCCAAACTTATTTTTCCCGACACAGACGTAGTACAGTACAGTAGGTTAGCTGTGATAGGCAATTCAAAACATTTTTCTAAAGTGGATGCCATGTCTTAAGTTTTTGGCAGATTAAATTGGAAAAAGAATCAACACATTTAGAATTTCTTCGGCTCCAGAGTATAATAAATATTCATAAAAATATCTAATGAAATCAAGCTAATTATTTTTTAATTTCGTAAATAGGTCACTAAATTGTCACTAGTTATTTATGATAACTCAGAGTTATTTAATTATAATTAAAGATGATAATCCAGTGACTATCCCTTTTGGCGTCGATGTTACAGAAAGTAGTTAAAGTATAATATTATCAGGCTATAATACAAATTAAATCAAAAAGTAAGGATACAATAAATAAAAAGATAATTTGAGATACAATAAATAAAAAGATAATTTGAGATACAATAAATAAAAAAATAATTTGAGATAGGTAAAGTCGAAATAATATTCCTAATAAATTATTATACTTGAACGTTTAATAAATCCCTTGGCCACTGTCTCTTCAGGCGTCGAGGGGGGTTATCTGGGATGTGTTGGGAAGTGAGGAGACGTACTAGAGGATTAGGATGATTCAATAAGGATTCATGGAATGCACGATAGCGGGAAATGGATAGATCTCGAACGAAGGGAACGTTGAGGTCATTGTGAAGGGTGAGGTTGGATACGTAGAAAGGAGCATCAGTAATCTTTCTTAGGATCTTGGATTGGACAGTTTGGAGTCGACGGGAGTTTGCGGGCTTGGTGCTACCCTATACTTCCAGACCATAGGTCCAGGCCGGCTTTAGGATTACATTATAAATTTTAAGCTTGTTATTTAGAGAGACTTTGGACCTATACTCCAGAAGACGAAGCATTAACTTGTATCGTCGTGTTATGTCAGTTCGTTTTGTTTTTGTGTGTTGTTGCCAAGTAAGACGTCTGTCGAGGATAAGACAAAGGTAGCGGACTTTATCGGATTGAGGAATAAGAACTTGGTTAAGTATGACTGGAGGACAAGTGGTATGGCGAAGAGCAAAGGTGACATGCACACTTTTCTGTTCGTTTATTTTTATTCTCCATTTCCTTAATCAAGGTTCAAGGAGGAGGAGGTGACTTTGCACATGGTTCGAAGCAACTACTGGATTCTTATGTACGGAGAGGATTGCCTTGTCATCCGCAAAGGTGGCAAGCACAGAGCAAGGATGTTGTGGGATATCGTGTGTATAGAGGGAATAAAGGAGAGGTCCTAGGATACTGCCCTGAGGTACGCCAGCACTAACAGCGCAGATAGATGAAAAAGAAGATCCTAAACTTACACGGAAATATCTATCAGTGAGGGAGGATTTAAGGATAAGATAACTTAAGGATGCCCTTAAGTCGCCAAAGCAGTCCATCATGCCAGACCCTATCAAAAGCTTGCGCTTCGTCAAGGAAGACAGCTGAACAGTACTTTTTCTTCTCAAGGGAGGAGGCAATAACATCGACGAGACGATGGCATTGTTGGATGGTAGAGTGATGGGAGCGGAAACCGAATTGATGGTCAGGAAGGTATGGACTTAGGATAGGAATTATTCGACAAAGGAGAAGTTTTTTCAATATTTTACCCATTACTGGAAGGAGACTGATAGGTCGGTAGGAAGTAGGTAGGTGAGCAGGTTTGTTAGTTTTAGGGATCATTATAATGGTAGCGAATTTCCATTGAGTAGGAAAATGAGTAGTTCGTAGGACAGAATTAAGGATATATGTAAGAAAGACGATGCCTTTTTTTGGGAGATGGTTAAGGACTTCAGAGGTCATGAGGTCATATTTGCGGCGAGGAAGTTGTTTAATAATGAATGATATCAGATGGATTAAAAGCTTTGGGATAAGGAGATAGTTGAAGAGGAGAAAAAAGTTCATAGGTAATAAGATTTGTATGATTATGGTCAATTACATTTGGATGAGGCGAAAAGTGATTTGTGAGGTGTTTGGCAAAGACTTCAACCTTTTTAGATTCAGACTTTGCCCAGGAATTATCAGGATTTTGGAGAGGAGATGAATGGGTTTGTGGGATAGAAGTCGTCGAGTCGCATTCCATAGTAATCTGTCTTTGTTAGTAAGGTTATAGGTATAGTTCGCAAATTTTTCTTCTTTGTATTGTGTAAGTAGGTTAGTTAGTCGTCTTCTAATAGTATTGTACGTTCGTTTGTCATATGGATACCTAGTTTGTTTCCAGCGGGCCCTAGCTCGTCTTTTTTCAGTTATTAATGTACGTATGTCTGTTGGTAAGTAGGATCTGTTGTTGGGTTTGTATGTGTTAGGTAAAGTTGAATCCCAAACTGAAGTCTGTATAGCGTCTGTAAGTAACTTAACTGCCTCGTCTATGTCAAATGCCGTTTTCAAGGAAATAGTAAGGTCTAGTCTTTGGTCAACTAATGTTTGAAAATTGTCCCAGTCAACACGTCCGTTTATCAGTCCGGGTTTAGGAGGACAGGTAGGAGGATTGAGGTCAAGTGTAAGGAGGACAGGACAATGATCTGAAGATAGTTCATCGAGAACTGAAGCAGTGGGATGAAGGTGAGGAATGGGAGTTGTCACGAAATAATCTAGAAGGTCAGGAAGTTTGTTTGGGTCGGAAGGGTAAAAAGTGTAATGGTTGGGAGAAAGGATTTGGTAGTTGGTTAAGGATATTGCATTAAGAAGAAGAGCACCTCTAGAATTACGCGCGCGACAACCCCATTGGGGATGCTTTGCATTGTAATCCCCACCTGCAATAAATTTGGGACCTAGGGATTGGAATAATGTAAGGAAGTCTTGTTGGGAGACGATTTGGCTAGGAGGACATTAGATAGAGGGAATAGTATAATTGAAAGGTATAGTATTTAAGGATAAGGAAGTACACTGGATAGAAGCCGTGCAAGTAGGTGGTAAGGGGGAATGGGAAAGGGAATTCCGTATTAGGATCGCACTACCCCCGTGTGCAGTGTTATCTGGGTGATCTGTTCTGTATGTTGTGTAATTTTTTATGTATAAGTGTGAACGTGTAGTGAAATGTGTTTCTGTGATGAGAGCAATGTCGATCCTTCTGTCTTGCAATAATATGTCGAGCTCTTGCCCGTGAAGGGTAGCACCGTTGGCATTCCAAAGAAGGATGGTGAGAGAATTATGGGTTATAGGGTTCATTGAGGTGGTACAGCAACTGGGAGAAGAGTCTGGATGAATGAAGTAAAAGTGGTTAGTGCTGTAAGAAGGGGAGTCATAATAGAACGGAGATCATGTAAGAAAGATTGGAGTGTAACTGAAATATCTGTTGCTGGGGCTGGGGGAGAAATGTAGGCTGGAAGACGGGTCCCAGGTGTCACGCCTGAAGTGACAGAGGCAAAAGTAACATCAGCAACTCTTGGATTTGACAGGGAGGGAGGGGGGGGGAGCTGAGGTTGAAGATTTGAAGTTGGTATTTCTGTTGTTTGTGAGGGTTCATTGGGTAAAGTATTAGTTGGCGGAAGTTGTGTTGAAGTGTTGGCACTTTTAGGGATTTCAGCGTGAAGACCGGTCACTGTATTGACAGGTTGGCTATATAATGATTTTCTTAGCTTTTTCTGGAGTTCTTTGTGGACTGAACATCCTTTGTAGCTGGCTGGGTGATTGCCATTGTACAAAACACATTTTGGTTCATCCTCTGGTCGCTTTGTACAATCATCAGTAATGTGCATTCCAGCATATTTAACGCATCTTGGAGCATGGTTACAATAGGTTTTGGTGTGGCCGTAGCTCTGACATTTTCTGCATTGCACGATTTCGTTTCGCTTATAAGGCTCCTCGATTTTAACTTTGCAGTGGAATATTGTTTTAACGTTAAAGATTTCTTTATTATTTGAATTGAATTTGAATTTGAAAAAAACTGTTGTACGACATTTAAAGTCACACAATATTGAGCACCACACCTACCAATCAAAAAATGAAAAAGCTTTTAGAGTGGTTATTCGGCATCTCCACCCGACAACATCTCCTGAAATAATAAAGGAGGAACTAGAAAAATTGGGATTCAAACCCAGAAATGTAACCAATGTGATACACCACGTTACAAAAAACAGACTACCCCTCTTTTTTATAGATTTAGAACCAGACCCAAACAATAAAAACATATTTAACCTCACAGAATTGTACTACTGCAAAATCAAGGTAGAAGAACCCCACAAAAAGCAGGAGATAGTACAGTGCAAGCGATGTCAAAGCCTGGGTCATACGCAGAGATATTGTAATTACGCATTTAGGTGTGTAAAATGTACCGGAAATCATTCTACCTCAGACTGTAAGAAGCTAGATAGAAACCAACCAGCAACCTGTGTACTATGCGGGGGGGCGCACCCAGCAAATTATAGAGGGTGTGAAGTCCACAAGAAGCTTCAACGTGTCCTGAAAAGCAATAGCAAATCTTTCACACAAACCGAAAGCCAAACAGCTCCTAATCAACAACACCGAGTTTATCAACCAACCCACCCCAACAATAACAACTTAACAGCGGAGTTTCCATCTCTACCCACCACTTCATCCGTCACCGCCACCAGTGAACCAACACAAAAATTAAGTTACGTGGCCGCTGCAAATCCAGATACTACCCATCCTATTTCCCACAGACAACAAAATACCTTTATCCCTCCTCCCTCCAATTCAACTGATTTCACAAGCACCCTTCAAACAACCCTGAATTCTTTCTTAATTGAACTGAAATCTGCACTCCAACCTCTCCTTACTATCCTTCATACCCTTTCTTCGATTGTTTCAATTTTCCCTGCTTTTTCCCAAAAATGATTCCCCAAACTCAAAATTCCCTCTCCATTCTCCTTTGGAACGCTAATGGTGCAACCCAGCACAAACACGAGCTCGATACACTAATACATGATAAAAGAATTGATATTGTCCTTCTAACCGAAACACACTTCACAACACGTTCACACTTCCACATACGAGACTACACGACGTACAGGACCGACCATCCAAATGACACAGCACAGGGGGGCAGCGCGATATTAATTAGAAATTCCCTCTCCCATTTTCTTCACCCCTCCACCCCTACAGAATCGATTCAATCTACCTCAATAACCCTTAATTCCTTACCTCTTGATTTCACAATATCCTCTGTTTACTGCCCTCCCAGTAAAACCGTTAGCCTTCAAGATTTCACCGCTCTCTTCAGATCCTTTGGTCCTAGATTCATAGCCGGGGGAGATTTTAACGCTAAACACCCTCAGTGGGGGTGCAGAACAAGAAATCCTCGTGGTACCAGTTCCTTGCTCCCGGTTATCCTTTCCTCTAGGTATCAAGTCCTCTCTCCTCCTGATTACACATATTGGCCTTCAGACCCGAACAGACTCCCAGATCTGCTAGACTTCTTTGTAACTTCTCCGCTTAATAACCTACAAACAAACCTCACTAACCTCCACGACCTCTCCTCAGATCACAGTGCTGTCCTCCTAATCCTTGACCTTCGCCCTTCCTCTTTACCAACAAAACAGACCTTAATTAACGGACAAGTTGACTGGACCATGTTTAGACAACTAGTTGAAGACAGACTTGACCTTACAGTTTCTTTAAAATCTCATGACGAAATAGACTTAGCTGTACAGACTTTGACAGACACAATACAGACGAGTATATGGGACTCGACAGAACCTTACAGACAATATAATTATAGAACAACTAACGTACAACTACCAATGACAATAAGGACTTTAATAACGGACAAGAGACGGGCTAGAGCAAAATGGCAAAGAACACGCAACCCGACTGACAAACAGATTTTTAACAGACTTACTAGACGACTAACTTCTACATTGACAGCATATAAGGCAGAACAGTTCACAAACTTCACTAAAAACTTGACTACTGAAGACAAATCCCTTTGGAATGCAACCCGAAAAATCCTAAACTACAAAATCATCCCTTCCCCTCTCCTTAAACCTGATCGATCCTGGGCAAAAAGTGATAGAGATAAAGCAGAACATTTTGCCCAGCATCTATCAAACCAATTTACTCCTCACTCTGACATTTCTGATCCTGCACACTCAAGAAATATAATCCAAGAC
>KZ652308.1:120631-139110 GCA_001010745.2 Gerris buenoi
TTTTTTTTTTTTTTTTTTTTTTTTTTTTTTTTTTTTTTTAATTTTATTATAAATAATTAACATTTATATGTTGTCTTTTAAATCCTACGTGCCTTTAAACAAAAATAAAGCTTTTAAAAGCATAATTATAAGTTAATCAATGCTAATAGTTGTGTAGATTCGTTACTTTAATACACTACTCTGCATAAATCATTACGAGTAGGTCTAATATAATCACTCTAGCAAAGTAACGAAACTGTCATTTCCCCCCCTTAAAATAAAAATAACCACAAAAAATTGAACTACCCGTAAGTATGGTAGTAAATGAGTTTATTTACAGGTATCAACAATCATAAAACTACAAAAACCTATTTTTGATGAGATGTTGCAGTTGTTTTTTGGCTCTTCTGAAAAATCGGCAAAACGCAGATTCGCAAGTTTACCAGTGAGGGGACGATATGCATTTAATTACATCAAAATCTCGAATCGCTCCCCTTAAAAAAACATCGCTTCCGAGACTTGAGCTCTGTGCAGCATTCTTGCTGTCTCAACTTCTACTAACCACTCGATAAAGTCTTAAGCTTCAAATTGAACACCATATTTCTGTACACCGATTCTACAATAGTACTTCAATGGCTAAGCGCCCCATCGTCAGATTGGACGACCATTGTTGCAAAGAGGGTAGCCAAAATCCAAGATACAACTAAAGTGAAATGGTGACGTCATATCAAGGGAGAGTTCAACTCAGCTGATTGTAATGTGGCAAAAGTTTGGATTGTAGTTTGAAAACAGAGAGCCTCTGATTTCGGCTCACGGAGCCTCAACTCTTGTGAACCTTACTCCGTGAGCGATCTTACCTTGGATTGAACCCCAACTTCACTAATCTTGGACTTCAAGAGATTTCGAGTTTAATAATCTTCAACACTTAATTCACAATAGAACACAACACATAATTTGTCTGGACTAACTTCCGAGTGGCAGTTCGAGAATCTGGTTTCCGNGGAAGCAATATAATATGTTAGACGAATAAGCTATTTCAATGTTAATAAGGGTTGGGTTTTAGAAGTTACTATAGATTAAGTAAGACGATAAACCACAAAGCGTTATGGAAATCCCCTGAAAGACAAGTAACCAGCTGTATAACCAATAATTGTTCTCCTTCGTAATCGGCATGATTTATGGAATGGTTTATCTAATAGGACATAAGGTCCAAGATTACCGCATCCTAAGATAAATTCAGAGAGATGAAATACATGGTCGTATATAGCAGAGTTAAGTAAAGGACAAGTAACTCTACGCTAGCCAAAGCTATATCGATCGATAGTAAACGGACTGGATAACCATAGGGAACTAATAGGGTTTAACTATCCGTGGGTAAAGTGAATTTTTGAGACAGAGTTGGCAAGGTGGAACGGATCCAACCCACTGCTCTTTAAATTCATGTGACATATTAGAGAGAGCTTGAATGCAATAAGAAACATAGGGAAAACATAATTTACAATAATTTGAATTTTTCTAATAATATAAACAACCGTTCGATAATATTGCTTCTGAACTTACAGATGGTAACGGAAACTATGCGATCGTTCTAAAGAACGAAAATTTAGATGCCTTCTATTTCGATTTTTTTTTCTTTCATACTTAAGGGGATATTTTTGTTTTTGTTCAGTTCTGTTTAACAGTCTGTCACTCAATTTTTTCGAACCAACATAATATCTTAAAACTTATACCAGTCTGATTTTAATGAAATTTGGATTGTTGGTCATAATTGGCTCATTGTTGGTTCCATGTAAGTTTCAATCTTTTGCGCGTTTTTGTTCCTCTTCCACATGGACACAAACATACATTTGTGTACACCTATAGCTTCAAAAGTACATTTTATGAAACTTTTATAGTTTATCGAAAGTAGTCATCAGATAACTCCAGATTATTTCAGTAGTCTTCGCTCTTTAACTATTGATGAATGTATACTTTAATTAATTTAAATAATTAATATAAAAATATGGTTATTAAATACTTGTCTTATTTCCAACTTTTTTTTAAGTAAAACTTCTTTGGCGGCGGTNTCGATGCCTAAACTCCAAAACCTCGTAACTACATTTTTTCCCATTTTTTTTTTTTTTTTTTGGCTTATACGATAGCTCTTAACTACCTGCATCTATTGATACCTATAAAAGACGATATTTAGTATTATAACGCATTCTATGGAGCTTTTTATAAACCTCTTATCTACAGCCACCTTTTTTCGGATCCAAAACCTCTCAACTTTCAGTTGTCCACATGGTTTACAGTGCGCCGGACTGCTACCTCCTCAACTCCTCAAGTAAGTGCTATTTCTTTTCATTATTTTAGGTTTTTGGATGTTAAAATGATTTTTTTACAATTGCTTAAGTACTAGAGAGCATGTAACAAATATTAATATTGTATTTTATCGAAAGAATTGCTAAAAACTTTACTTTTAATCTAACGTTGAAGTTAAGAGGTTTTGGATTTCATAAAATACACCGCATGTGTGCTACGATTCAATGTGAGAGGTTTTGGACCTTATAAATCATGAGAAAAATATTTTTTGTTTTATAATAATATGATTGAATAAGAAAAATATTATTTCGAAATAATTAATAATTATAATAACAATAATAATTTTACTAGGTTTCTTTTGTATTCCAAGTTGTCCGCAATCTGAAAATATAATATAATTGTTCTTTTACTTCTATGAGTAGTAAAACTTTAAAATATAGGAACCAAGAAATATTGCCAGTTACAGGCATGTGACTCAGTTGTCATTAATGCAAATAAATAGTATTAATAGTGGAGGCCCTCTTAATTGGCCGCTCGGCTGGGGGTGAATCCTCATACGACTCCAGTGTCCGACCTTTCTATCCTGGTTTATAAAAGATAAAATGTTCTGTTTAACACTGTTTTGAGAAGATATCTGATAGCACCTGACCTGTAGTTAGTCGATTCTTGAATAATATAATTTTTTTTTAAAGTGACAGTCTCTTTTATTTGCATTTGCAAGATAAACGTGGTTTATCCGACCATGGGTTTTTTTTACTAGGGGGACCGGTAATGAGATCTTCCACTGTATATAGATATGCACTGTTTTGTCATTTTTGTCTTGGTTGAATTTCAGAATGCTTTCTCGTGGCCGTCTTCTTGTTCGTCTAGCAACTCAACAAACAAGCTCTACTAAACCTTCAAAGGAAATACAACCAATTGAGGTGCACAATGAAGAAATTACAACTCCTAGCTTGGCTGAACCACTTGAGGAGGTTTTCAGAGAAGAAACAACTACTGTTAATCAAATTCCTAGCTTTTCTGAATTGGAGGAGGTATACAGAGAAGAAGCCATTGATGATTTAATTCCAATTTTAAATTTAGGATTTGAGTTTTTGGATTGCCCTGAATATCAGTTGAGCCCCTACCACGATTGCCATGAATCTGCGAAAATAACAACTGACAAAGAATTTTCAAACTCCTCTGAAATATGTAACTTGGATATCACTACTAGTTCTGTTGAAGTGCCAGAATTCAATAATAATATTACTAATAAAGAATTTGTTTGCTCAACAATACTTGATACAAGATTGGACTGCAATGAAGTAATAATTCATACCAGTCCATCCAAAGGAAGTCGCAAAAAAAAACATTTAGTAAATAGGGATGATTGGAAAAAATACAAAAACAAAAAACTACGACTGCTCGGAGAAACATATTTAGGATCCAAAAAATCAGCAGAAGGGAAATGGACCTATAGTAATCAAATAAATAAAAGGAAATTAAAACCTCCGTGTAACTGCAAGCGCAGTTCATCAACGAAACAAAATTTTAAATGTCAGTCATTTACAGAAAAGGACAGGCTGTATATATTTGAAGAATTTTGGAAAATAAAGGCGTGGGAGGATAAGAAACGTTATGTTAGGGACCTAGTAATGTACATTCCAGTCCAGAGAAGAACTTCACATTTAGAGACTGAAGAACCTGCTGATGAAGTTGAAATGGAAGATAATTGCAAACAAGATAACGAACAGAATAAAAATAAAAGAAATTTTTCTCTTATTTTTCGTCTCTTTTTAAATTCACAGCTCGTTCGTGTGTGTAAAACATTTTTTTTGAACACCCTTGATGTAGGAGAGTGGTCAGTTAGAAGTTGGGTTTCAGAAAAAGCAACATCAGAAGTAGCAGTAGCTGCTAGTTCTAACAGCCAAATTTCAGCCAAACAAAAAACCAATAAACTATTATCCAAAAGTGAAGAACTATTATTTCTTAAACAATTCCTTACAAATCTCAATAAGGTTGAATCCCACTATTGCAGAAAAAGCTCCTCAAAATTATATTTAGAGCCAATTTGGAATTCAAAAATGGCATTATTTTCTAAGTACAAGGAAGAATGTTCTTTAAATAATAAATCTTCTCTCAGCGTTACTATGTTTAACAGGGTATTTGAGGAAATGAATTTAAGCCTGTTTACACCTCGAAAAGATCAATGCGACACCTGCTCATCTTATAATCAAAATAATCTCTCAGATGAGGACTACAACTTTCATATATTAAGAAAAGATTTAGCAAGGAAGGCGAAAGAGAAGGATAAAGAAGAAAAAAAATGGGTATTTACAATGGACCTACAAGCTGTTCTTTTGTGTCCTCGCATCCAAGCATCAGCTGTCTACTATAAGATGAAGTTATGTGTACATAACTTCACAATATTTAATGTCAAGACAAAACAAGGATATTGCTACATTTGGCACGAAGGGGAAGGCCAGGTAAAATTACTATTTCGTTATTTATTATAATTCATAAAATATACTACTAAATTTTCTTAGTTGTTATGTTCTCTCAATAACATGAACAAATTTTTACAGGTTACTGCCAATGAATTTACCAGTATTATCTATAACTTTATAGATCATTTAGAAACTGAGCCAGGGGATGAGGTAGTTCTCTACAGTGATGGCTGCGTAGCTCAAAACCGAAACGTCACTTTAAGTAATGGGCTATCCCGTTTAAGCAAAAAAAATAAAATAACAATTTTTCAAAAATTCTTGGAGAAAGGGCATACTCAGATGGAATGTGACAGTATGCATGCTCTTATTGAAAGAAAATTGAAAAACCGTGACATTCACATTCCATCTGAGTATGCAACAGTTTGCAAAAATGCAAAAAATGAAAACCCGTACAAGGTTGAGATTTTAAATTTTAATTATTTTAAAGATTTCTCAAAAATCAACCTGTACACATCAATTCGTCCTGGCTACAAAGTAGGAGACGCTAAAGTCAATGATATAAGAATTTTAAAATATACACCAGATGGTTTTATATATTTCAAGCTAAACCACGATGAAGAGCCATTCACCAAACTAAATCAAAGGAGTAAGAAAAAATTTAAAGATGAACCCCTAAAACAACTTTATAGTTCTCCCTTAAAAATAAATAAAAATAAATATGACCATTTGCAACAATTAAAACCACATTTACCTAAAGATGTGCATTTTTTTTATGAGAATTTAAAATACTAAATTGCATTTAATCTATAATTTTAATTCTTAATAATTAATTCATATTGTTTTAATTCACCTTTTTAATCACTAGTTATTTGTGCTTATCATATTATATAAGATTGTGCAATTGTTATATCGTACCTGATTTTTTAATTTTAAGGGCCAACTCTAATTATTATAAAAAGGTAATTTATTTTTGAAAAATAATTTGATAAGTTTAATTAATTTAATTAAAATTAAACTTAATTGAATGTAGTGTAGTCTAAAGATAAAACTTATATTAATATATTATACACAAAACATTTTTAATGATATAGATAGATATTTTTGTGTGGTACATTTATAAGATTGTGTATCTATTTTCAGTTTTTAGTACAAACTCCAATTCGTAATAAAAGATTCGTTACATTTTAAGAAATAATTTGCTACGTTTAATTTCTATTAGACCAGCTTTAATTGATGTTAGGTTAGAGCTGTTGCGGTTTTTTAAGACTGTGTTGTAATTACGTGGTTCCTATATTTTAATTTTTAGTACCAGCCCTAATTTGTTATAAAAAAGTAATATAATTTTAAGAAATATTTTGCTACGTTTAATTGTAATTTGTGTTGTATAAAGATAAACCTTATTACAATTGATCTCTTTTAGCTGCGGTATTTTTATAAGATTGTGTTTTCATTAGTTGTACCTATATTTTAATTTTTAGTAATACTCTAAATTGTAATAAAAAAAATCATTTTAAGAAATATTTTGCTACGTTTAATGGTAATTTTTGTTGAATAAAGATAAACCTTATTATAATTGATCTCTTTGAGCTGTGGTATTTTTATAAGATTGTGTTTTCATTAGTCGTACCTATATTTTAATTTTTAGTAAAGCTTTAAAATTGTAATAAAAAAAGTAATTTAATTTTAAGAAATAATTTGTTACGTTTAATTTTAATTGCATTACATTTTAGATAAAACTTAATATTATGGATCTCTTTGAGCTGTGGTATTTTTATAAGATTGTGTTTTCATTAGTCATACCTATATTTTATTTTTTAGTAAAACTAAATTTTTAATAAAAAAAACTCATTTTAAGAAATATTTTGCTACGTTTAATTGTAATTTGTGTTGTTTAAAGATATACCTTATTACAATAGACCTCTTTGAGCTGTGATAAATGAAGATAGTATAAAAATATTACTATACTTTTGTACTTACAAATTATCCTATATATATTTTTTATAATCCATATTGTATACATGTACATAATACCTAAAATATAATATACTTTCTGGACAAAATACATAATATTTTTTAAGAAAATCATTAAGTTATATTTGTTTTTCTAAATTCAAAACCTCTCATCTACATTTCACATAACGAAGTTTAGATTCAAAACCTTGTAACTGCAATAAAAATTTATAGGGCCAGAATTTAGTAATAAAAATTTGGAAATACACTGAGAAGTCATATTTTAATGAAGTAAAAAAAAAAAAAAAAAAAAAATATTTATTTTAATGTCTAATCAGTTTTTTCCTGTTCCTGAAAAATTTTGTTTTTGAAGTTGAGTGGTTTTGGAGTTTAGGCATCGATTTATTTATTTATTTTTTTTTTTTTTTTGGATTCGTCCGAACCCTCCCCATCTCACACTGCGGTAGTTGAGGTAAGATTTTTGGTAACCACCTACCTCTTGGACGAGACAATTCTTATCAGAGGTACGTTTGGTTACAAATGGCGCCCAACGTGGGGCTTTTTTTTGTTTGAGGGTTTCCGTTTACAGTTTAATTTAACTTGAATTTATTTTTTGGCTATTGAGACTTGGAGTAAGACGGTTGTATGTCCGATGGTGACGAATCTTCTAACCCGGAGACCACACGTAGTCCGACCAGTTGGATCAACACTTTAGATCGGCGGGAGCTGAAGCTTGTATTAGGTACTGCGGGGTTGCCTACGTCTGGGAGTGGCGCACACTGAGGAGCAGGTTAAAGTTTGCTATTTGTGATACTGCTAGGAGGGGCCTACGGGTTAAGAAGGCTATGGCGTCCGACGATGAAAGTAGGAATCAAGCTCTGGTAGGGGGCGACAATACAGAACAGAGGTTGTCAGGACCTAGTCGTTCTGGGGAAACTCGTCAAAGCGAGGCACGACGTCCGGGATTTATCGCTGCTGATGCAATGAGGAAGTGGGGGATTAAATTCTCCAGCCAAGGGGACCCTACCTTAGGGGAATTTTTTACTCGGGTCACAGAGCTCAGGGAGTCGTGTGGAGTGTCAGAGGATGAGGTCTTAGCGGGGCTACCCCAACTTTTGAAAGGGCCACCTCTACATTGGTACAGATTGAATAAGGAATGGATTTCGTCATGGGATACGTTGGTAGATGCGCTAAAATTTCAGTTTCAAAACCCTGATTTTCAGGAAAGATTAAGGGAAGAGATTAGGACTCGGACACAAGGCAAGGACGAACCTGCTGCAGACTATATATTGTCATTGCGGATGTTAATGGACAAGTTAGATGAGCCCATGTCTGCGGGAAGTCAGATAGAGAGAGTATATCGTAATATGCATCCAATATATAAGCCCTATGTCCGGAGGTCTGATTTCGGAACCTTAAGGGACTTGCTTACTAGGTGTAGGGAGTTTGAGTCGATGTCAAGGCAGACTAGCGACTATAAGCACAACCGAATGCCAGCTTGGCGTTAGTGCCAGAAGCGGCCTATAAGCCCAAGCCAGTAGGAAGGGTAGCGTTGCCTGGGATTTCCTTCAGGTCGTCAGAGAGGCAAGTTAACAGTGTATTGGCTCCTGCTGTACCAGAGAATCGATTCGGAGGGAGAAGTGGTGAAAGGTCTTCTAATAAGATAGAGCCTCAGGTGGCCGGTACCTCGTCTTCCCAAAACGTAGACCTTGGTCGAATAATGCAGGTGCACTTAAGTGTTAGAATTGTGAGGCCGACGGGCACGTATACCGACAATGCACTCGAGCGCGCAATGTCCTAACTGCTAATCGGAAGCAGTTAAGGATTTTTTTTTTTTTTTTTTTTCAGTTAGGGATTTATGTGTATTCAGATAGGGACTATAATTAGCTAGGGACTTAATTGTATTCAGGTAAGGTTTCATTGTTTTTTTGTTTTTTTTGTTTGTTGCTTATGGTCCGGCGTTATCATTGAGGCCACTCAGTTTCTCACCTATATTTGGGTGATTAGGTGCTCTAGCTTGAGCTAACTCTTGGTTAGGGCTCTATAACCAATTTAACTTATACATATTTTTTTTTATAATCTGTTCTCTGAGGTTCCTCCCACCTTTAAGTGGAGTTGTTCTGATAGAATTATTTATTATCCGTTTTTTTTATATATTTTTTTTTTTTTTGTTTGTCGTCTACTTATTTTTTTTTTATATATATGTATATAAGCAAATATACTATTATTTTGAGAACCTTCGAAGTATCTGATAACCAAAAAAAAATCTTTTAGTTTTATTTGATCTTCATCTCCTGTTCTGAAATAAAATAATTATTTATCGTGAAGGCGAGTATTATATTCATTTATTTTTTTTGGATTCGTCCGAACCCTACCCATCTCACACTGCGGTAGTTGAGGTAAGATTTTTGGTAACCACCTACCTCTTGGACGAGACCATTCTTATCAGAGGTACGATTGGTGACGTCATATCAAGGGAGAGTTCAACACAGCTGATATCATATCTCGTGGATCAGCAGCTGACCGCTTTGTCAACCTCCATGTTGGCTAAACTGCGCCTTAACAATAACACGTTTTTACAGAAGTCTCATAATTTTAAATAAAAATTTAATGTTTTTTTTAAAAGTTATGAATATTTTTGTGTTTTTTAATATTCAATTCTTACTTTTTATTAAAACAGTGATAAAATTGTGATATAAAAATATGTAAGAAAGTTGTCAACGAGGTTTGAAATCCCGGTGTCTCTATCAGCAATTTTTTACTATTGAAAAATCGTTTGTTTTTTTATCATGAGTTTTTAACATGTGTGTCGTGACTGTCGTGTTTAGGCTATTAATTATTAGTTTAATGATTTCTTCATTCAATTAGAAAATGTTATAAGAAAATTAAAAACTGCCGGTGAGGAGCTGTCAAAATCTCTCGTAATTACAAAGGCTTTGATCTCGCTCCCTGAAAAATACAAGGATTTTGTCAGTGCTTGGGAGAGTGTTCCTGTGACAGAAAGGACGTTGCCTGTTCTTCATTTAAGACTGATAGTTGAAGAACAAAGAAAAGGAAACGATAATGATAGTGAAACTATCGCATTCGTAGCTGCTAACAATTCTCAAGTTAAATGTGATTATTGTTTCCGAATTGGTCATACGGAAAGTGCTTGTTTTAAGAAAAAGAGAGGACCTATTTGCCACCAATGTGAAATCATTTAGCTCGAAAATGTTTCAAGAAAAAAGGAAAAAATAAATACCCCAAGAAGACTAATCCGTTGAACGCATCGACACAGGCGTTTGTTGTTTCTTTAAATTCTCAGCCGGTCAACAATGTTTTTTGGTTATTAGATAGTGCCGCTAGTGAGTGTATGTGCAATGTGCAAGGACAAACGGTTTTTTGCTAAAATGGTAATGGTCGGGAACGGTGAAAATGTTAAAATGAAATATAAAGGTGACATTACTTAAGTGCGTTTGATGGATTTAAATAAATCGCTACCAAACTTAAAAATGTGTTATTTGTTCCAGAACTTAAAAATAAATTTATTGTCTATGGGCTGTGTTTTAGATAAAGGCTTTCAATTTAAATCTGACTTGATCTCGTGCGCATTTACAAAAGGAAATAAAGTCTGTGCTGTGGGGCTGTCATGTCGACAGGGTAAGTTATATCATAATACTTTTAAATCTGCTGAAAGCAGTGCCTTGGCGTGCACAGCATTTGTTGAGTGGCATGAAAAACTAGGACACCAAAATACTAAACATGTCTCTAATATTTTAAAAAGAAACAACATAAATATAAAATGCTCTGAAAATTTCTTCTGTTTGCCGTGTGCAGAACGCAAACCACATGTTCTTTTTGTTGATCAATGTTGTAACCAGGTGGCCGCAAAAGCCCCCCTGGTTACTTTGAAAACCGAATTCCCACGTGGCCACGCCATGGAACCAGGCACGTCCAGGCATGAGCAGGCACATTCCACGTCCAGCGCACGCCCACCCCCACCACCAGCGGACGCCTATCCTGCCCGGCCTACGGCCCCCACTGTACGTGCACCCTGGACGTCTAAGAACGAAACGCATACAGAACAAGGAACGTCCAGGCACGTACCGATACAATCCTCCCAAATATAAGGACAGGCCAGCTTGAGCCGGGGAGTCAGTTGAAAACTAGAGTTCGGACGGTAAGTTGGACTGTGTGCCGATGTTGGCTGTGTGCCGTATAGTGTGAGGCTGTGTGCCATATGGTGTTGGTTGTGTGCCGTATAATGGGCTAAGTGCAAAATTGTGAGTGCAAAAGGGTGAGTGAATCAAACTAATTTTAACTTTGGAACCCCGTCCTCCGTGGGAATGCGACCCATCAGGTCTACGTGCCAACTTTAAATTCAAAATCTTTTCCCTTTTTTTATTTGGACTTGGATAACTAAGAGAAACTGAATGTATTTAAGTATTAATTTATAAGCAGATTCCTATGTATTTAGTGTGAGCTCTCATAGGGTCCTGTATGTAAAATCGTTAAAATGCAAAAAAGAAATCGAATTATTAAAAAATGAAAATGAGTCTTTTAAAAGTCAGATATTAGCTCTAACCCTCAAGTCACAAGCGAACAATCTAATTTTTAGAAACGTTCAGTTCACTCAAGATGACGACCTTAGAACGATTTTATCACAATTCTGTTCGGATTTACTAGGAATCTCTAACTCACTGTATTTCAACAATGTTCGCCCTCTGGGTCAACCGGGTAAAAACAACAGACCACTAAAAGCCCACATCCCGAATGACAGTGATATTTCGTTAATCCTTCGTAACTCATTCAAGTTAAAGCATACTCCTTATTCCATAGTACGAGATTTTCCAAAAAACATCCGTATAAAACAAGGCAAACTCCGCCACCTTCAACGCATCATAAAAACGGTTTCTCCTCAATTAAAAATAGTAATTAGAAACGATAGAATTATGGTTGACGGCCAGAACTTGACTCTGTCTAATAACTTCGATCTTGTATGCACTAAAACTGGTGCCGACGGGGCGGAGGTTCTGAAAGCATTGCTTGAAAAGACATCACAAAAGAGTTAAAAGAAATACTATCTAAGCAAAACCCAGGTCTATCAACTTACCCTCATAGTAGTTTACCCGAATACTGTTGACACTCAAAGTAAATCTAATAAGAATACTAATCACAGTCCTCTTACACAGTGCTCGACATCCAATCAGAACTCTCAGCGGGCTAGGACACAGACACAACTCTCAGCGGGCTAGGACACAGACACACTTCTCAACAACACCGTAAGACAGTAGTATAGATTTTGAGAGTTCTGGACCACCACTGACCTTGAGCCAGAATTCTGGACCATGTTGATGGTTCTATCCACCTCCCGTCTACTTGTACGAGCACCCCGAACCACCTCCAACCAATTACTTGTACCCCGTACCCCTCTGTACCAAATTTTAATTTCGTAATCTCATGTAGGCAGCAACCTTCACCTTGTTTTGAAGAAAAAGTGTGTACATATTCATCAAATTAGGATAACAGACATACCCTTATACGGATACTCTTCTTTTTATAAAAGATATAGCTATATTTTTCAATTTTACCCCCCTCCTAAGTGAAAATATGATAAAACTGTACATAACAACAATTACGGTCCTCTAAAAGAGCTTTTCAACGATATGCATCATGAAGGACATTCATTATTTTGGCATTTGTACCTCGTACACAAAAATTAAATTTCGAAAATTTATGTAGACAGTGTTTTTCCCCTTGCTTTGTAGGTTAATTGTGCAAATTTTCTTAAAGATCTGACAACAACTGTAGATTTGTATAAAGAACATACATTCGTTGACTTTTATATATATATAGCCGCCATCTTGAATCAAAATGCCCGATTGGTAAACTATTTATCAAAAGTTACTAATTTCATAAAAAAGGAGCTAACTTCTAAATTTCAAGGTTCTAGTGCAATTGATTCCGGAGATATCGTCCTGTCGAATTTTGAACATAAATGGCCGCCATCTTGAATCAACATGTCGGATTTTAAAAATATTTCTTAGCGAGCACCTAAGAGGTAAGAGGAACACACCTACAAAATTTCATGGTCGTAGGTCCAGGGGTTTCAGAGTAATCGTGATGTGTCAGTGAGTGGTATTTGGATCTCTATGGCGACCACCCAATAGATTATTTTTATTACTTTTTTACTGATGAGCTTATGGATTACATTGTTCTTCAAACAAATTTGTATAGTGTTCAAACTACAAAAGTGTAAACATTGCTATAGAACAAATAAAAGACTTTTTGGCCATTGAGATTTTACAAGGTGTCGGATCATTCCCTGCCTATACTGACTATTGGTCAACCAATCTTCGCTGGAATAAAATATCAGAGATTATGCCATTGAAGGCCCGATATCCTGGCGTTTAGCTATAACCTGCAAAAGAATAAGCGCAATAAAACATTAAAAAACAAGAATTTTTAATGAAATATGTATGTCAATGTATAGAAAGCTAAAAAAATTCGTAGGTTTCTACATTTTTGCGACAATTCAATTCCATCAGAAGACAGATACTACAAAGACATATCATGGAGGAGATTCGTAAAAAGTGCGTACAACTAGACGGCCATGAAATTAAATATTTTATAGATGAAACCATGGTGCCTAAAAATAAAGGGAAAAAGGCAGGCTCTTTACGGCAGTTTAAGAAGGATATGATACAGCGAGCCTTGCTATTGGCGCAAAGTCGACTTGCGGTTACTCTGGTCAGTGATTGGACGCAGTAATGACAGCTGCGAGAGAGAGCTAGCCAATAAGCTTCAGGGAAAGCGTGGGCGTTTGTATATAAGGACGTCGATTTTCCGAATGAGTGAGCGATACGGAGCAGAGAAACACCCACCAGATACTTCCACCTACCAGCAAACAACATAAATATAAAATGCTCTGAAAATTTCTTCTGTTTGCCGTGTGCAGAACGCAAACCACATGTTCTTTTTGTTGATCAATGTTGTAACNCTCTACCAGCAACCAACCTTCACCCTCACGCTTTGGTCTCTCTCTCTCGGCACTCACTGCGCTCTCCACTCCTTGACTATTACACCTCCACCTACCAGAACTTTGAAGCCTGACGAGTGTGTTGTCCTTTGGTCTTCACCCCTCACCTCCCGACGACAGGAACTCCTCTTCGTATTCGTGCATACCTAACCACTTCTCCGCAGGAGACCGGGTGCTGTCCCTATCGGGAATTTCTAGCGCCAGGCGACCTGTGGTTAAGGCGGGAGGGAGGCTGGCCTGTCGGCATTGAGCGTCCCAACGGGGTGAGTTTGTCAGGACATACTGCGCTGGCCTGTTGGCATTTAGCGAGGTAAGCCCTTGTCGGCTCATTGCACTGGAGTGGAGTGACCAACTTTAAACCGAAATCCGAACGCTTAACTTCGGTTTCGCGCCGTATCATTTGGCGCCCAACGTGGGGCCTACTCGACGTGAAGTAGGCTTTGGACGACCCATCTGTGAGCTAGCTTCTGCGCTCCTGATCTCCTCGATCTCTTGAATCACATGAAACATCGTGGTGGCAGGCGACAGAAAAGGGCCCGGAACCTATTCCAACGGGCGAAAACTGCACTTCGTGTCCTTCGACCCTACCCTGCACTCATTCGCCTCGACTCGCCCCTACCACCTACCCTTCACTTGGATGAGCTGGTGAAGCTTCACCCCAAAGACCCTCGGCAGTGCGTTACACCACCATTCCAATGTTCTTAAGGATCTCTTCAGAGATAAGTGTTCAACAAACTCGCCTCTTTTCACAGGGCCCGCGGAGGATACTTTACAACCCTTCCTGCCAGGAGGTAGAAGGATACAGCCCGGCTTAACGGTCCTTTGCAGGACCACCAACTTTCTACCATTACATTCTTTTCTGGTTTTTGCTGAATAAAAAAAATAAAAAAAAAAAAAATAAATAAAAAAAAAAATACAGTGACGCCCACATGCCCAATACCAGGCAACAACGAGAGGTCAGTGACGACAATTCAGTGGCGGACGACGATCAACCTGCAACCTCCACCGTTGCCACTAATAAATTTTATAAAACCATATGGTTTTATTATACCTAGGAGTTTTTTAATTAAAATACGATATTGTGCCAGCTTATCAGAGGTCCTTAAAGGTAGTATCCTTAACAAACTTTTTTGTGGAACATTTATAATTTTTATTGTCTATAAAATAAAGTTATTTGGAAAATAATGATATGATCATACCTAATGCTTTGCTAAATTTCAAGGTGATATATTTTTAATATTAGTAAAAGACTTTTCTCTTCAACTCTCGGTCCCGTGGCGCAGGCGATAAAGGCGGTGTAGCGTTTGTTTTTTGAACGGATCTGATCCCACATTACAGGTTCGATTCCCGCCGATGATAATTTAATTGTGGCTGCTTTATTACAGTTTACTTACTCATTATCCTTTATATTTTGATTTATATCTGCGTGAACTAGATAATTATGGCTCCTCCAATAACTAGGAGAAACCAAGCTATCATAAATGAATCAAAAACTTAGACAAAATTAAGCAGTATTGCTTTAATTGATGACAACACCGAAGAAATCGCTCTTGATATTTTAAATTATTTTATTCCTCTTTCTCAAAATAAAACTGATTTGCCCGTTGTAGATAATATAGCGGATTTTTTTATCATTGTAAATGACTTACATAAAAAGCTAGTAGAAAAAGATGGAATAATTAATAAAATTAACCACGAATACGAAAAACTGAACTGTATTTTTTCAACCTTAAAAGATGACTTGAACTCGTCAAATTTAAAACAGTTTGAAATGGAAGACGAATTATTTGAACTTAAAGATTTCAAAAATACTGTGGATGAACTTCGAGCTCAAAATAATGATCTTGGAAATGAATGAAACTAATGAAACTTTTAATTTTGGAAAATAATAACTTAAGGAAAAAACTAGATAGCTCTAAAAACGATTTATTACAGATATCAAACAATAATAGCATCAGAATTAATAATAACACTCAGTCTCCTAAAAATGGACTCCTAAGCTACACTATGACTATTTAATTTTTGTATTTTTTTAATTTTTGTATTATTATGTGACCTACTGCATCCAAGCATACAGCTTGGCAACGCAGCTAATATAAACAAATAAAAAATTAATAAAATACAACTGACTGCGAAATGAACCATATACAACTCTTCCAGGCATTTGCGCAGGTAAAATTCCACGAAAATCGGATCAAAGATTTTCATGGAAATGACGAAGAGAAGCCGGAGGATTTCCTGCGTCACCTCGAAGATTACTTCAAGCTTTACAAACTGCCAGAGGACCAACATTTAGTTATCGCCACCGGCTGCCTGAAGTCCTCGGCGGCGGAATGGTGGAGGCCCCGACAAGCCATTATCGTGTCATACGATGGGTTCAAGGCAGCTCTCCTAAAGGAATACTCAGGACAGCTTAAACTCGATCTCATCCGCGCTAAAATCTTTACCGTGGTCCAAAAGAAGGGAGAGAGCGTTGTGGACTTTCTTTCCCACAAAGTATGAATGCTTAGGCGTTTCGACACGCCCTTCGACGAGGCTGCCCTTCCCTAGTTAGGCTCATCGAGCCTGGGCTTCAATTGTACATGCGGACCAGAGCCCCGACAACACTTGTTGACTTGATCCTGCAGGCAGATGAGTTCAAGAAGCTTATCAAGCAGGACAGAGACCAGCAACTCCCTCCACGAAAGGTACACCCACCCCTAAAACAGGTCAACACTTTGTTGACCTTGTTGGGGGTGTCACTACACCCCCGCTAAAATCAGAAAAACGAGAGCAGGCGCCGAATGCCGACTTCTCTCTACCTAGTTGTCGATACTGCCCATGCAGACATTTCCATAAGGACTGCCCTGTCCTTAGGGAGAGGCACGGCACCACCCAATATAGAGCTTATCGGCATCCGAACTATTCGGAAAACGGGAAAGCGGTCGACGCCAAGGTCGAGGCGGGGACCGCCGGGACCAAGTGAAGTTGGCCTATCTAAATCAAGCGGCTACGCCCGCTCGAATACCTCGCCTCCGAATAAATCTCACCGGACGTACCGTATATGCCGCCATCGACTCCGCCGCGTCGCATAACTTTATGCCAAGGAAGAACCTCCCGGCCCACATCCCGCTATGGCCGACCGTTCTAAACAACGTTATGCTCGCGCAGCCCGAGAAATGTATGGAGGTTCTCGGAGAAGCAGACGTCCCCGTCCAACTCGGTAGCCAAACCCACGCCCACCGTTTCACCATAGTGCACGAGCTAGTGGAAGAATTGGTATTAGGACAACCTTGGCTTATTAGTAACAAGGCTGTCCTAGACTTCGACCGGTCGAGCATTCATTTCGGCAATAAACTCCGGCAGGTTGCGTACTGGAGCTTGAGGCCACCAGTAACTCCGAAACTAACTGACTCCGAAATAAGGAAAGCCACGGCTGACATCCCCGAAGAAGCCAGAGGGCCCTTTCAGGAGCTATTAAATAAACACGCTGCGCTGTTCTCTTCTAACGTACCACTAGGACGGACGACATGCTGCACACACGAAATTACACTTACCTCTGACATGCCCGTCAAATGTCCACAATACAAGTACTCAGAAGAGAAGAAAAGTGTCATCCAGCAGAACGTCAAGGAGATGATAGAGCAAGACATCATTGAACCCTCATACTCCCCCTATTCCTCGCCTATAGTTATCGTTAGGAAAAAGGACGGAACTCCCCGCTTCTGCGTCGACTGTAGGCGACTCAACACCATAACCACGGATATAGCCTCACCACTCCCTCATGTGTCCTACACTCTAAAAGACCTCGGGGAAGCTAGGTACTTCGGTTAGCATCCCTCGCTTAGAACTCTGTGGAGCTTTGCTCCTCTCGAATCTCGTGGTTCTTCCTTCATTTCCTACTGAATACAAAGGTGTTCACTGATTCTCAAATAGTTCTAGCGTGGATACCCACGCCTCCTCATAAATTGAAGACGTTGCTCGGATACGTTGCTAATCGCGTATCCGAAATAATGCGTATAACCTCTAATTTCCTTTGGTCTCATGTTATCTCCGAAAATAATCCTGTGGATCTTTATTTCCGAGGATGCGATCCAATTCAGCTCATCAACTCCACTCAGTGGTGGCATGGGCCAACATTCCTTCAAGATCCAGCCCCGTCATGGACTACTGATAACTCACCTCAAGTACTGGAAGCAGACCTTCCTGAGTTAAATGAAGATCAACCTCCGCTGTTAGCTATTCTAACAACACCTAATCATCTCTATGAAATTATTCAAATTTTTTCTCAATTACGCAAGATGCGAAGAGTCTTCGCGATAAGTTCTCGCTTCCTCAAAAACTGTCGACACCCTCTGTCTGAGGAGAAATGACAGGATTTATTACTTTCATCAAAACATTTAAAGGATGGAACTCTCCTGGCTGTGCGAGTAACGCAGATCGTTCACTTTTCAGATCTACTGAAAGAGCTTCAATGCCACAAGGAAATTGAGTCTACCTTTCGTCCTCTGGCTCCCTTTCTCGATGAAGAGGGTCTGATCAGGGTGGGCGGGAGACTTCGGAACTCTGAATTACAATACAACCAGAAGCACCCTTTGCTTCTTCCTAAAGATTGTCATCTTTCCAGACTTATATGTGATCATTATCACCAGATTACTAGTCATTCAGGTCCGCGTATTATTCAAGCTTTAATTCAAATGGAATTTTGGATCATTTCTCTCCGTCGTTTACATCGCCAGCGTATCAAATCATGTCTTCAATGCTTCAAATTCACTAATCGGCCACTTCAACCTCAAATGGCAGACTTACCATCAAGTCGTGTCCGA
>KZ652308.1:148606-170212 GCA_001010745.2 Gerris buenoi
TTTTTTTTTTTTTTGATTTTTTTTTTTTTTTTTTTTTTTTTTTTTTTTTTTTGCCCCAGGACCCAGTAGAGACCTGACTCGCCCTGCAAGTGAAAAGGAGTGTTTCAAGGGAGTGTGAGCCCCTCACAACGTGCCCAACGCATTTTCAAACCCTTCCTCGTTAAAAAAAATAAAAATTAAATTAAATTAAATTAAATTAAAAAAAGAATAAAAAAAATAAACACATGTCTTATTCACTACATTTCATTTACTAACATTAAATTCAACTAAATTTCTGTAAATTTAGTTTTCTTTTTATGGTATGGGCATTTTTACTGCTTAACTATGTATTCATTGTATATAACCTCATCATTTATTTGAATAAACAGTTTTTGTTATTCTATTTCTATAATATTTATTCTTAAACCAACTTAACAATTAACTTATCAATTGCATCGAAGTTTAGTTCTGCTAGAACAAAACAATCAGCCTTTATAACTGGTATTTTAGCTCCATTTAGCAATAAAACGTGCATTGAAGAGATAAACAAATCTTACTTTTATGGTACTTCAACAGATGCGAGTAATCACAAAGCTATCAAAATCTTTCTTTTTGCAATTCAGTTTCTTGACATCAACGAAGGGGTAAAGTCAAAGTTATTGAAAGTTGTTCCCTTGATCAGTGATAAGATATCTAGATAGTGACGAGATATCTAGATTCTACTTGAACTGCATTAATGAGTTTAAATTAAATAAAAACAGTTTACAAAACTGAAAACTAATTTACACGGCAATATTTAAGGTGTGGGTTCCAGCACATGTCCTACATAATCCTGCGTAGGTACAGCTGCTGATAGATTAAGTTGTGACATAGAAAGTATTGTTGTCAAGATCTTCTCTTACTTCTCCGTATACACGGTTAATAATCCTTTAAGTCAAGAATACCTATGTTTAACCATAGCCAGCTTAGTACTTTAAGAAAATTGAAGGAAGTACAAAAAGTTTTATGAAGGTCAGTGATGTATTATAAGGTACACTTAAAGCTATGTCTAAAAGAAAAGACGAACAGTTTTTATGAAACTTGGGTTTTCTGTTACAAGTAAATTGTCTCCAAGGCCGGCGTCCTTTTTTTTTGTGTTTTGTTTAAAGTCATTCGTTTCCTTTTCACTAATTGTATCTTTTGCAAATAGTTATTGTACATTTGTGGACCATGAGAAATTACATCGACGTATTGCAATGAGGAAAACGTTTGAGGCCCTAGCCGTGGTCGTTTTAAAAGACATAGAAACGAACGATTTTGAATGTGTTAAAATCGAAGCTAAAGTGAGTACACTTAAGGAAAAATTCGCGAAAATCCGGGTTTGTGAAGAAGAAATGTTGAATCAAATATAGACAGCCGGGACCAGCTCATCTGAAGAATACGAGAAAGAAATCAAGGAACAAGACAGACATCTGCCGATTTGAGGAGGTTCAGGCAAAGACGCAGACACTCCTCAAGGAGGAAAACAACAAATCAGTCAGCTCGGAGGTAAATCAGGCTAACAATAATAAACTTAAATTACCCCGATATGAGATTAGGAAGTTTGGAGGGGACATAAAAAGGTGGTTTCCCTGCGTCGGTAAAAAATTATTCGAAAGTAATTGAGGTATTTAAAGAGAGGTTCGGGAGGGAAGATATTATTAAACAGATCTAAAGGTTTATCTTTGTACTGTACGACCAAATCCAGTGCCAATTAAGGGCACTTGACACCTTGGGTATCAAAACAGAACTCTGTGCTGCTATGTTACTTCTATGTTACCTCTGGTTGAGTCATGCCTACCCGAGGAGGCACTGCGTGTCTGGCAGCGAAAATATAGCAATGCGACCTCCACATTAACTCAAAATAGCTCGAAAAATAGGTTAGACCAGTTGATCGACTTTCTCGAGAGTGATGTCGAAAACGAGGAGCGAGTCTCTCTCGTACTCAATGGTTTTGGTGGGTGGAATGAGTGCAGTATGGCTGAACCAATTCCTCATTACACCCCCTGCCCCCCTCGACATCTCAAGGACTAGTGCTGCGACCAGTTCTAGCTCCTCTGCGAGCTGGATTTACTTGCTTATTCTGTTTCGCTCATAGTGTCAATGATTATTTTAAAGCGGAAAAAATTAGATACAATGACAAGCTAGCTGTAGTGAATAAATCTGGGTATTGTGTTTTGTGCCTGGCCCCAAAACATTCGAAAAGAAAGTGCAATTTAGGGGTTCGTGCATCAGGTGTTTTAAGAGGCACATTACCATTATGCGCTTCCTATCTTGCTGATAACTCTGATCTTATTTCTAAAACCGTAACTCCTCAGTCTGATTCCAGCTTTATGGCGGCTGTTCGTAGCAACAATACCAGCACAACTCTTAAGAAATGTTACTTTTGCGATAACCCATTTCACCCTTGACCAAAATGCGTGTGAAAGGTCATTTTTCTAAAGTATGCCGCAAGGCTGGAAAACCTCGAGCCTCTGGCTCTGGGTCTGATCGAACTTCGGGTTCTGTTAACACTATGTCCACACTAGGTACTATATTCGCTGATTCTTCGATAATGATATCTAAGGCTACAGAAGCTTATACAAATAAGTGTGAAATATATGCACTCATCGACACTGGGAGTAAAGAGAGTTTTAGTTCTAAAGATATTGTGGGAAAACACAGATCTCCCAGCTATCCTACAAGTAACAAAGTCTCCATGGCTTCTACCAGTCATACTGCTTCAGTTGAAGGTTTCTGCCTCATAGATATTGATCTTACAGGATATACGTACAAACAAATAAAATTCTTAATTTTAACAGTACAGTTGTTGGGCATTATATATTAAAACAACACTCGAAACTGGAATTATTGCTTGTTGGAAACAGATCACCTCTCAATATTGTTTTACCTTGTTTAAGCTTACCTTGTTCTAAGGTTGATCCCCCTCCGTTATTTTCAAACATGGCACCTGATTGCAAACCTATAGAAGTAAAATCCCGAAAATTCTCAAAAGAAGATTTGCAATTTATAAACGAAGAAATTCAGCGACTGCTTTCTGATGGGGTAAGTCATACCAGACTCACACGTTGCTAAATAAATTGAAAAAGGACTTGTTCCAAAAGAGAGGCGTGCTGAAGACAGAAAATTAGCAAAATCAGCCTGTTTAGGCTTCACCTATGTTTTTGCATGTTCAATTTCCATACTATTCATTTGTTGGATGTTTAATTGTTACTATTAATTTTGTACTTTAGTTATACCTTGTAAATATTACTTAAATCTATCTTTATACATATTATACACTATACACAACACTTCTCACACAATCTGCAGTCCAACAAAGAAATAATGATCACGACTCTGGTGCGCTGTAGACTTCAAAACAAAACAAGGGAAGGTTGCAATAGGTTTACTGGATTCCTTGGTTTTGCAATCCAGCACGCATTCCATCCTCGGTCCACCGGGCGTAATCCCCACCACACCGCTTCAACCAGGGTTAGCAACACTAGCGGCTCTCAAGCGCTCGGTTTCAGCGCTGATTTAGCTAAGGTAGGCCAGCTAAAACCTACCCAAGGTGGTTACCTTTTGCGAACATGCCGGCGTAAGTACGCTAATTTTAAGTTTCTTTTATAATTATTTGGCCAACGTTAGCGACGTAGCACCATTAACGTGTTGCTGAGCTGGAGTTTAAGACGTTTAGCAATAGTTTGGGTGTATTCTACTTAGCCGAGTGGGTTCATCACCTTATTGTCAAAGAAAGGTGCAGCTAAGCTCTGACTTCGGCACAGCGGATTCCCTGACGTCTTCATTTATTCATTTCTCTGGACCAGACGGCAGGCAGAGTCGACGCAGATTAAACTTAGTGTAGTAGTAGTGGAGTGACCTGGCCCGTCACTCACCGTTATTTTAAATATTGTTAGCTTATTATGCTTGTTGCTTGTGACTCGTCTTAGTTTTCTTGTGTATTTAATTTATTTATCTTATATGTAGGTCCCCTGTTCCTGACTGGCAGAAGTCCCGTTTGTGTTGTCTAATTTGTCCGTGGTACAGCCAGCCCAGGTAAAATCTTTTTCCCTTTTATATTATATTTATTATATTGTTAAGCTTTATTGTCATTCATATATAGTTTATTGTTATAGATTTAATTTTACAATTATTATATTTGAATAATTTCATCTTAATTATTTGCTAATAACCATTGCCTGCTTTAAATTATACATATTTTTTACAGTGTATTTATTTATTTTATGTTAATTATTAATCACACGCCTTATTTTCTCCCGGCTATAGCTTTCTACAGGGATTCTCTCCTCTGGAGTGCTAGCTTCCCTATTCGTCACCCATATACGAGTTACGCCTCCTATGGGCCGAAACACAGCCGATATTAGGGTGAAAATTTTGTACTTCATCCCAAGCCTGCCAGCTTCTGAAAGTCACTACAACAGGGCAAAAAGCAAGAACATAACCTAAGAATTTACCACGATAGTGAGTGGTCTGTGCGCCGTCTGGCCAAAGCATTTAACAGCAGCCATTCAGTGAAATGCTCGGAATCAATGTTTTACAAAGTAATTACTGAAACATTTAATATTGTCCGGCATGAGGAGATAATTTCATCAGAGACAGATGAGTACAAATTATGCCAAATGAGAGCAGAATTAATTGCCCACAAAATGAAAGCTAAAGCATTTTTAATTGCGTTTGAATTAAACAAACAATAAATATTTACAAAACAAATGATGTACAGTATGTATTTTTATTTTTTACGAGTACTATTCCACTATTCCACTAGCCCCCTTAAATAAAAGGTACATTCGTCTTTCCTTTTTCAAAGCAAAAAGGTCAACAACTTTCTCAATAAAGTCCACGATGCACCGAGTCATTTTTTTTTCGATGGACATCATGGCTAATGCTGTAAGCCGATCTTCATCCGTCGCTCTTCTTAAGAAGCTTTTAATCCTTTTTAGGCATGAAAAACAACGTTCTACTTCTGCTGTTGTCATTGGGATTTTAATTAGTGCTTTTAGCAGTTTTATTGCTTCACTAAATCATTCTTCTAAGTTGCTTCCAAAAAGAAAAGCCAACAAATGAGTGACTTCCTTCACATCTTTGAAATCTTCTCTGCAGTAGATTAGCTGAAGTTTGCGTTGATTAACCAATACATTAACGCGTGATTACAAAATTATGTTCGTTCTGTCCCGAACATACGTCGCAGAACATAAACAGTGATTATTTGTTTAACAAATCTAAAGAATTCATATATGTAATTAATTCATTAGGGCAGAACTAACTTCTGTGGCTCCTCTCCCCGCAGAATTTTCTGTCCACATATAAAAATGTGGATTTCTGGTGTCTAATCAAATCTTCTGGGGTCACAACCAAAACAATAGAGTCCTAATTGGCGAGCATAATATGCCTCTTGGATAGGTGTCTTAGGCAAGGGTTTCATCTGTTCAAGATTAAAACAAAATCCATAAGCAAAAGGTCCGATGTTCTTCATAAGGTCAATATAATCCAGGGAAGTTTACTGTTGTTGCAAAAACAAAATCTAGTTTAATTAGGATTATGTTACTGTTTAGGGATTCAACATTGAGGAAAACAAAAAGGTAGTCTTAGTGGCAAAAATGTTGTTCAGTTATCTTGGTAATTTTTTTATTTAGGTAAACATATAATATTTTGTAATAGATTTATCTCCTTCATATTTATTTTTTCTAATAAACAATCTTGTTTAGAGTTATAGAAAAATCTATTAGATCAAATAAAAGAATAGTTGAAGAGAGTTTTAGAGATCTCTGTAAGATATGGAGAGATGAGGAACTTCTGAATATTCTGTTCCTAAAACTGCCGTAACTTCTCCGATCGGACTGTTTAACTTTTTACGAATGCCGTTCGGCCTACAACATAGTTGCCACTTTTATGCGTTTCTTACATTCTATAACACAGGTTTTGGATCATTTTTGTCTATATTGATGACCAATTGATCTTAAATTAACTGATCATATAAGACATTTAGACATATTATTTGCTAGACCAAAACAACATGGCTTATACTCGTACACCAACGTCAGCAAAAGTAAATTCCACGTCATCAATGAACCTGGTGTATTCCCTCATCCAAGCAAAGTAGCAGCCATTGAATTGAAACCTTTCCTAAGCCTGTAGTTATACTGGACAACGTTATTATACTAATGATAGGGAACTTCTAGCTATTTTTAAGCTAATAAAACGTTTTTATTTTATGCTTGAAGGAAGAATATTTACTATTTGGACAGACCATCGTCCACTAACTTATGCTTTGACTATAAGAACAATGTCTCCGAAGCAAATTAATCAACTTTCCTTTATAAGTCAATTTAGAACTACCATAAAATATATTAAAGGTAGTGAATATTGAATTGTGTATATTGAAGGTTGAATATACCAGCTGATGCGTCATCTGAATTGCAGCTATTCACAAACGTGCTGTTTCGACTCAACAATTAGCCACATCATAAGCAGCTGATACAGAATTACAGGAATTCCTACAAAATCCTAGTAAATACAGCCTTGATATGAAACAACTCAAGATAAAAGGAGACTTACTATATTGTGACATCTCGACTGGAAGAATCAGACCATGCGTTCCAGAACGACATCACTTAGACATTTTCTATCAATTTCATTCTATATCGATTATGTTAACTGCCAAATTTCAAAAATACAAAAACATGAACATTCACCTCCGATCCCGTTCTTGCAACCAGACGCTTGTTTCGCCTATGTCCATATTGACGTAGTAGGCCCGCAGCCAGTATCGAATGGTTGTACATACAACCTGTATTGACCGTTTCACCCAGTTGATAGAGACATCTCCTATGGCTGATCAAACAGAAGAGACAATATCCAACATTTTTTAATGGTTGGGTTGCGAGATTTTGTTTTCCTACAGTTCTAGTAACAGATCAAGGTCGAAATTTTCTATCTTCACTGTTCCAAGCTAAGGTAAAAAATTTAGCCATTGAAACGCAACACACGACTAGCTATCATTCATAGACAAATGGAATAATAGAGAAAGCACATCGTACTCTAAAGGCAGCGATTACGTGTCTCGTAAATAAAACCAGCTTATGGACAGACGTATTACCTGTTATATTGTTAGGATTGCGATTTACTTTTAAGCCGTATTTGCAAACAACCTCCGCACAACTGGTGTATGGTACCTCCTTTCGACTGTCTGGCGAATATTTTGAGCAAAACCAGCGAATTTAGACAATCCAATTGGTTATTCATCCTCACTACAGACATCCTAACACATTTTCACCCAAGACCAACTACGTGGCATTCTTCACCAAAAGCTATTCTGCCACTCCAAACTTAACAGTTATTCGCGTGCCTATTGCACTATTTAAGACATTTGCAAAGCGATGTCCCCCAGGTCTCAACATTTAGTAATACCTGTGGACTGTGAAGGGCAAAATAGAAATAAATATGTAATAGCAATGCTATTAATACAATAAGTAATTTAGATATCATTGACATGAAATTTATGGAGTCTGGCCATATATATAATTTAGAAGCTGACTCGATGCATAGTACAATCGAGTGAGCAAGGAAGCAAAAAAAATTTATACCACGAGAGAGTGGAACATATTGGCGTCTGCTGCCCGGAAAAAAAACCCGAACCTTACGAGGTTGTATCCTTAGAATATAAAGATTTTCATGATACTAAACAGTTAATCAAGGATTTAATAGTAATGAATGCAAACAAAATAATGTGGTTTAGGGTTGAATCAGGGAAACCTGAGATTTTGCAAGTTAATTTGATTTGAGTGATTCTCACTTTAAAATAATAATATTAAACATACCGCAGGCCAAAGAGAAAGAATAAAAATATGTGTTGTTTAAATATTGGAACATTAATGGAACATTAATTGGAACATTTAATATTACCTGCATATCAGGGGAGACTTCCAATTTCAATTGAAAAAAAAAAAAAAAAATCTTTTATTTTTACTTAAAGAAGGAGTAATCCCTTAGCCTCATTCTTATTTCTACGAGGGCCTGGGAGTGGCAGTGTAACCAATGAATGCCAGATTGTAAGAAATGAAAGCTCTCACTTCAGCCACCTCAAGTCTCGGTCAACGCCTTCTCGTAGCATTTTAAGCGAGCGCCCCTGTAAAGTAAATCTCCTTGGTTAACAATGGAGATTGACCATAGACAAAGCTGGCATCCAAGATAGGCAGATGTCAGCATGACTAATACACCCTATACAACACTACACTGACATCCATACAAAATCACCAACTACACGCCTCTACTGTCCGAGGACAGTAGCACGCCTCTACTATCCAAGAACAGTAGAGACGTGCTACTGGAGGGAGTAGCGACTCCCGGACTACCTATCACACAACTACGCCCATCACACAAACACATATACAACAAGGGTCAATATTATCGAGGAGAGCTCTGGGAGGACCCGAAATGACTGGTCCTGGGCGGAAGGGGACGGGTGTGGTAGCGCATTAAAAACGGAACTAGACCCGCCGGCCACCTCATAGCCAGGGTCCCACCCTTGCAGTTTACACGAAGCTTAGTGTAGGCAGTTGACCCATCAGGAGGTGAAAATCCTAGAGGGCGATAGTAGTGCCAGGTTGGCGCCTGGGTGAGCCGTGCTGTCGCTCTCGGGGGGCTCTTACGCAGCTACCGTCCTGGGAAGCCTAGGAAACAAACTGGTCCTCCGGAAAGTCTTAATTAGCTTAACAAGAAAATACACTTAACAAGAGGAAGTTTGTCTGAGTTGTCTCGGACCGATTTTTTCTTTTATTAACTTTTAAACTTGTTGTCCTAAGCTATTTCTATAAAAAAAAAAAAAAGTATATAAAAAAATACCAGGTTTTATTAAAATAAACTATTTCTGAGCATTAATGTTGTTTACAAACAATGAGATCATGGTAATTTCTAGGTACTATAACTTCATTCATGAGCAAATCTTTGAGAGCCAAATGTTGTAAGTGCGACTTTTTAGTAAAACCCATTATTTATTTATTTTTATTTTTTATTATTTCTCTCCTGTAAAATTGACTTTTTCTGCACTTATGCCTTTGTCGCGCAATGCCATCGTTATATACAATCCATGTAAGGAATTATGCATCGACGAGTCTATGTTGCTATGGCGGGTCTAGAGTCTATGTTGCCATTTCCGACAGTACATGCAGTATTACTATCCTGTAGACTTGTAGAGCAATGGGACACCTTCCTAGTGCATACGATCGGGACCAACCTTAATGACAAAACTCGACGAGACTGGGAAAACAAAGCTGCATCCAAGGACGAGGTACGTTTTTAGAACCAATTATCAAGAAACCTTCCTGACTAATAAACGTTGTAAGGTTTTATAAGCCTATGACTTCGAGTGACCAACTAGCTCCAAGGGTCATACCTCAAAGCCAGTACGCAAGTGGACTCCCAACTTCAAACCTTCAGGCCTTCCTCACAGCTTCCAACGGACAAATGAGTAGTAGCGCCATGCTCGTAACGGTGGTTTCCCCCCTCTCCACCAGTTGGAAAGGACGCTTTCCAACCGATTGCCGCCAGTTTATATCTATCCAAGGGCGTGTATCAATAACAATTTAACAAGTGGAGCGCCATCAGGCTCACTAGCTTTAGCCAACAGTCCTAGTAGCTCTTGGATGACCAGAGAACTAAATTTAATAAACGAAATGTTCAAAAGAGAGCCTTATCTCAATTTTAATGGACAATCATATTTCTCACTGCAGTCTAAATGCAATCATGTATGTCTAAGACAATGGAATGGTAATACTTACATTTCCCCCACACTGCACTCAAAGTTACAACCACTTGACGTTAGAGTCCTGGGCCCATTCATAACTGCTATGTCAATAATTGCATCTAGGAAGTAAAATAACGATTCACGATTTGAATAGCCTTTCAAATGTTAAAATAAGAGGAGTAGATCTTTAAATAATAATTATAAATGTGGCTAAACTGCATGTGTGTCTATGTGCGCCTGTGCAATGGACAATCTTAGTCTTTTTCTCTCCTCGTACTTTTGTAAAGTCTAAAAAATCACAGGGATGTACTTAGTCCAAGTACTTTTTAGGGTTTTGTAGATGAGTAAGCATACCCATTATGTAAATAATGATTTCTTGTCTTCAATCTAAAAGTCCCGGGTTCGATCCCCCGGGGGGTCACAATGTTTTTTATTAGTAATAAACCAATAAGGAACACAAATTTAAAAAAGCAAATATATATTTGTGTCCTACTCTTCAGCAGCTTTCATTTGATACCCAACTCAAAATTTTAAAAAAATAAAATTTTGGGCAAATTTTAAATTTTCGCGCCTAAAATTGGCAATTTTTGAAAATTTAGGATGAACTCCCGGAATTTTCATCGCGCCATAATAAGGTATTAGCATGAATTATTTCGAAATTTTAGCACCAGCCGATCTATAGTGGTTGGGGGGGGGAAAATTTTTTTTGGGTATATTTTGATTTTTTTAACCTATAAGGAATGCAAAATTTAAAAATGTATTTAGATATTTGTTACCTACTATTCAGGAGCTTTCATTTGATACCCAACTCAAAATTTTAAAAAAATAAAATTTTGGGCAAATTTTAAATTTTCGCGCCTAAAATTGGCAATTTTTGAAAATTTAGGATGAACTCCCGGAATTTTCATCGCGCCATAATAAGGTATTAGCATGAATTATTTCGAAATTTTAGCACCAGCCGATCTATAGTGGTTGGGGGGGGGAAAATTTTTTTTGGGTATATTTTGATTTTTTTAACCTATAAGGAATGCAAAATTTAAAAATGTATTTAGATATTTGTTACCTACTATTCAGGAGCTTTCATTTGATACCCAACTCAAAATTTTAAAAAAATAAAATTTTGGGCAAATTTTAAATTTTCGCGCCTAAAATTGGCAATTTTTGAAAATTTAGGATGAACTCCCGGAATTTTCATCGCGCCATAATAAGGTATTAGCATGAATTATTTCGAAATTTTAGCACCAGCCGATCTATAGTGGTTGGGGGGGGGAAAATTTTTTTTGGGTATATTTTGATTTTTTTAACCTATAAGGAATGCAAAATTTAAAAATGTATTTAGATATTTGTTACCTACTATTCAGGAGCTTTCATTTGATACCCAACTCAAAATTTTAAAAAAATAAAATTTTGGGCAAATTTTAAATTTTCGCGCCTAAAATTGGCAATTTTTGAAAATTTAGGATGAACTCCCGGAATTTTCATCGCGCCATAATAAGGTATTAGCATGAATTATTTCGAAATTTTAGCACCAGCCGATCTATAGTGGTTGGGGGGGGGAAAATTTTTTTTGGGTATATTTTGATTTTTTTAACCTATAAGGAATGCAAAATTTAAAAATGTATTTAGATATTTGTTACCTACTATTCAGGAGCTTTCATTTGATACCCAACTCAAAATTTTAAAAAAATAAAATTTTGGGCAAATTTTAAATTTTCGCGCCTAAAATTGGCAATTTTTGAAAATTTAGGATGAACTCCCGGAATTTTCATCGCGCCATAATAAGGTATTAGCATGAATTATTTCGAAATTTTAGCACCAGCCGATCTATAGTGGTTGGGGGGGGGAAAATTTTTTTTGGGTATATTTTGATTTTTTTAACCTATAAGGAATGCAAAATTTAAAAATGTATTTAGATATTTGTTACCTACTATTCAGGAGCTTTCATTTGATACCCAACTCAAAATTTTAAAAAAATAAAATTTTGGGCAAATTTTAAATTTTCGCGCCTAAAATTGGCAATTTTTGAAAATTTAGGATGAACTCCCGGAATTTTCATCGCGCCATAATAAGGTATTAGCATGAATTATTTCGAAATTTTAGCACCAGCCGATCTATAGTGGTTGGGGGGGGGAAAATTTTTTTTGGGTATATTTTGATTTTTTTAACCTATAAGGAATGCAAAATTTAAAAATGTATTTAGATATTTGTTACCTACTATTCAGGAGCTTTCATTTGATACCCAACTCAAAATTTTAAAAAAATAAAATTTTGGGCAAATTTTAAATTTTCGCGCCTAAAATTGGCAATTTTTGAAAATTTAGGATGAACTCCCGGAATTTTCATCGCGCCATAATAAGGTATTAGCATGAATTATTTCGAAATTTTAGCACCAGCCGATCTATAGTGGTTGGGGGGGGGAAAATTTTTTTTGGGTATATTTTGATTTTTTTAACCTATAAGGAATGCAAAATTTAAAAATGTATTTAGATATTTGTTACCTACTATTCAGGAGCTTTCATTTGATACCCAACTCAAAATTTTAAAAAAATAAAATTTTGGGCAAATTTTAAATTTTCGCGCCTAAAATTGGCAATTTTTGAAAATTTAGGATGAACTCCCGGAATTTTCATCGCGCCATAATAAGGTATTAGCATGAATTATTTCGAAATTTTAGCACCAGCCGATCTATAGTGGTTGGGGGGGGGAAAATTTTTTTTGGGTATATTTTGATTTTTTTAACCTATAAGGAATGCAAAATTTAAAAATGTATTTAGATATTTGTTACCTACTATTCAGGAGCTTTCATTTGATACCCAACTCAAAATTTTAAAAAAATAAAATTTTGGGCAAATTTTAAATTTTCGCGCCTAAAATTGGCAATTTTTGAAAATTTAGGATGAACTCCCGGAATTTTCATCGCGCCATAATAAGGTATTAGCATGAATTATTTCGAAATTTTAGCACCAGCCGATCTATAGTGGTTGGGGGGGGGGAAATTTTTTTTGGGTATATTTTGATTTTTTTAACCTATAAGGAATGCAAAATTTAAAAATGTATTTAGATATTTGTTACCTACTATTCAGGAGCTTTCATTTGATACCCAACTCAAAATTTTAAAAAAATAAAATTTTGGGCAAATTTTAAATTTTCGCGCCTAAAATTGGCAATTTTTGAAAATTTAGGATGAACTCCCGGAATTTTCATCGCGCCATAATAAGGTATTAGCATGAATTATTTCGAAATTTTAGCACCAGCCGATCTATAGTGGTTGGGGGGGGGGAAATTTTTTTTGGGTATATTTTGATTTTTTTAACCTATAAGGAATGCAAAATTTAAAAATGTATTTAGATATTTGTTACCTACTATTCAGGAGCTTTCATTTGATACCCAACTCAAAATTTTAAAAAAATAAAATTTTGGGCAAATTTTAAATTTTCGCGCCTAAAATTGGCAATTTTTAAAATTTTTCGATGCACTCCCGGAATTTACATCACCCCACAATAGGGTATTAGTATGAATTATTTTGAAATTTTACATCCAGCCGTTATATGGTAGTTGAGGGGGGGCAATTTTGGGTGTATTTTGATTTATTTGACCAATAAGGAAAGCGAAATTTAAAAATTTATTCATATATTCGTAATCTGCTATTCAGCAGCTTTCATTTGATACCCCACTCGAAAATTAAAAAAAATCTAAATTTTTGACTTTACCGCATTTTTTCGAATTGCGCATGCGCATATTAAATTTTTAACTTTTGTGTATATGTCCTGTGTTTGGGCCCGGAAGTTACGCCAGTGTTATAAATTTCAGCATTTTAGCTTAAATGGTTCGGGCGCTATGAGCCAAAGAGCGACGGACAGACGGACACATCACCCTCGGCATAAGGGTTTTGAGAAGTATCTACAAAACCCTAAAAAGTAAAACTAAAAAAGAGCAAAAATGTAATGTAAGCAAAAATGTTTGTGAAAAATGTAGGTAAATTAGAAACACTTGCACATAAGCTTAAAAATTTCGACTCTCCATTGAATGATGAAATTTTCATCAGTAAAATTTTATCTGTTCTCCCTCATGGGTACAAATATTTTATCAGTGCGTGGGAGTCGACGCCTCAAAACGAAAGAACGTGCTAAAACCTTGTTCCCCGATTCTATTCAGGTAAGAAAAATAATAACGTAAAAGCGATAAACAAAAACGTAAATGTTTTGCATGAGGATCTGTTGATCATCTACTAAAAAGTAGTTAGTATACATAATTGGATTTTCATAAAAAAACATTATCAACTCTTTCAAGTCTACAGGTATATGGCCACTGAACCATAACATTTTGACATTTTAATGATTATGCTATGGAACATACCTCAAAAAGCGTTACTTAAGGTAACCTTAAAAACTCAGAAAAGAGTAACAAGGAGTTAGAAAGATGTAGAAGGTGTGCACAGTCTGTCTCCAGCTCTAGGGCCTCCCTCTACTGCACTTCATAGGGCCGAAGAAAGTCGAAAAGATTTATACGCTTAGTTCTAATTACCTAGTTCTATATAACTTAATGTAAATCCCGTGATAGGAGTACTTTCAGTGGATGGCCTCTCCTTATCAGTGTCTCTGTGTATATAAATAGCTATTTTCATTATGCCAAAAGTCACTTAATATTAATTATAATAATTAGATTTAACACTACTATACTATACTTGCAATAGCTAGGTGTTTTGCGTTATTAAACAGTATATCATACTTAAGTGACTATTTGTAACTAGATTTCACAGGGGTTCGTTTCTTAATATTATTTTTATTCCATTGGTTTAAATTTCTGGAAAAGAGGGAGAAAAAGAAGAAGAAATGCGAAACAATGAAGAGTCCCATAAGGCAGCCTTTGAAAGATGTGAATGCTATGGCTAGCAGTTACAACTCCAGAATATGCAAGGAACAGATGGCAAGTTCCAACAATTTTAATTTCAAAGTTTACCTAATTAAATTTAAGTATGCAGACTTGCAATTAAACTACAATACTAAACACATTACAATACATTTAACCCTAGAATACTACTGTTAGGTATTAGTATGTTGTTACTACCTATAAGTCACTGTGACTATCATTGGATCTGATCTATTAATATAATGTTTACGAATTGAATTTATAATAAACTATAAGAATATGATAAATAATAAACTGAATACCCTACATACTTAATTATTTAATTACATACCGTAAAATCTCGCGTATAATACACACCCCGTATATAATAAGCAGGCTATATTTTGACCTAAAATTCGAGGAAAATTAAATATTCGTGAATAATACGCACCCAACTTTTCCATCAAATTTTAGAAAAAAGAAATCACTAAATATTCGTATATACCGCGCATTTAGTTAAAATAAAATAATTATTTTTTCATAATAAAATTTCACTCACTCAGACTCACAGTCAGAACATCGATTCGTATAAACAAAGAAAACAAGAAGCTCGAGGAAATAAACATCTGCATCTGCAGTACTGACGTCAGTGACATTTGTAAAGCGGAAACCACGATCGATGGTGAGCGAGTGTTACTCGTAGCTACATATCTTTCGAACAGAGCAACATTGAGAGACAAGATGGAATTCTTCGAATGATACCTACTAACGTACTCGATGAAACTGAGAGGTTTATTCATGTTCTTGGAACACTTAAAATTAAACGAGCAACCGATCGTGGTGTGTGGGGATTTCAACATCGACTTTCGTTCAAATGATGGTATACGCTTCCGTAATTTTATGAGTGAAACGTTCGCCTGTACGCTGAATAATTCTCTTGATGTCTCGACAACGCGTACTCGTACTATTGTGACATGTATCGACGGAGTCTTTTCGAGAAACGTTTCCAACGTACAAACACTCGCTTACGTGCCGTACTTTACTCATCATCGTCCACTGCTGAGTATTACTACTCCTAACGATAAGTAATAAAATAAAATAAGTTATTATTTATTTTTTTTTTAATATTTATTAATTTTAATTTTTTGTTTTTGTTTTTTATAAAAATATAAATTCTCCCCACCACTTGAGGATTCGGGATCCTGTGCTGTGCTGGAAGTCTTAAATTTATACAACATTGTGGGTCTCGAGGATCTAATAAAGATAGTGGGGCCTCTTAGACCTCCGTGAAATTTCCTCGTTTAGAGGTGAGGAAGTTCACTTGGGAAGTAAAAGATTAGATTCCACCATCCCTGCGTCTAGGGCTCGGGCCATTTTGGATAGTTTTTCAGCCAGTTGGGCAAATTATCTTAAGGTAGTGGATTCGCTAAAGGCGAGATTCGGCCGTGAAGACCTTCTAGTACATGTTGTCTTTGGTACTTAATAATATGAGGTCAGAACCCGGCCTACCCGTGGTCGACCTGTATGATAAGCTTCAATGCTAATTGAGGGTACTAGAGACGCTTGGCGTCACCTCAGATTTGTGTGGGGCCATGCTGTTCCCCCTAGTGGGATCAAGCCTACCGGAGTAGCTATTGAGGGCCTGGCAACGTAATGGCGTACGGGCTACAGGGGAAAAGGAGGGTGAAGACACTACACCCACAATCAAAACTACTTTCCAACGGAAACTAGAGCAATTAATGCAATTTGTTGGATCTGAGGTCGAAACCGAAAAAAGAGTAAATTTGGCTGTGGCAGGCTTTAGCATCAGTGGTGCACCAACTCCTACTAGTCATTCGGCGCCTCTTTGTACGGCGGCAGCTGACACGAGACTTGCTGTCAGAGAGACCTGTTTTTTCTTTGAAGGTGTGCACAGTAGCTCAGAATGTTTCAAGGGCCAGAAACTGTCCTATTCTGCTAAAATAGAAATGGCTAAGGCGAAGGGGCATGTTTTCATTGCCTCAGACCCCGACATAAGGACAATGGTAGGTGTAAGTATCGGGGGTTTTGCCCTCTTTGCAACAAGAGACTTTTGGTTATTATGTGTCCACAAGTAGTCCCTAGAGAGTCTATCAAACCATCAAAATCTCGGGTTACTTTCAGGACTAAACCAGACGATAGAAGACCTTATTCTTCAAGAGAGCCGTTAAGCTCCTTTGCCGTTAACAAGGGTGGATAAGGCTTTGGCAAGCTGTATCGGAAACGTGTACCTCCAAACTCTGAGGATTGTCACCCGAGCCCCGCTAGGTGAACTCCGGAGAGTCAGGGCACTGATCGACACCGGTTCGTCTTTTTCTGTCTATTACTATAATGCTGTAGCAACTTAAGGCCTAAAAATAAACAGAAATTGGCTTTGTCACTCTTCTAAGTTAGATTGTGTTTATTGCCAACCGTGCTGGTTATTTTCACAAAAATATTACTAATAAATGAAATGCATAGGAAGAAACAGGATTATGCGATTGGCAGCATCTATCAGATCGTATCAAGAGACACGAGGAATCAGATTTCCATAAAGACTGTTGCATGATATTTGAAGCATGGAGGATTCATGGCACATGGCATTGAAGAGGCAATGGAGAAACAGTCGAGAAATGAGCGAAATTATTGGAGAAAGGTTCTAAAAAGGGCTCTTGATGTTTCACTTATGTTGGCTACTTGCAATCTTCCATTTCGTGGGAAAAGAGGAAAAATGTGTAATTTGAATAAGGGAAACTTTCTTTCAGTTATTGAACTTCTCTCAGAGTATGATCCTATTTTAAAAGAATTATTGCAGAAGTACAGTGGCTCAATGAAGTACTTAAGTCCTAAGATACAAAATGAACTGATTTCGTTGCTGAGTGAACAAGTGTTTCATGAAATTGTGTCGGAAATAAGAAATGCACCCTTCTTTTCAATAATAATGGACACAACACAGGATGTAAGTAAGATTGATCAGCTTAGCGAAGTTGTTCGATACGTTATCAACAATAAAAATGGAAAGCCCGAGGATATCAAAATGTAATCTTTTGCTTCTTTTACCAAGGTTAAAGATCAGTCCGCATCTGGGCTAGCAAATAAAATCTCAAATATTAGCGATAAGCTTGGCTAATGACAAGAAACCTGATGATTGTCATTAAATCAACGTATAGAAAAGTTTTTTTTTAAAGTCTGACTGATCCTGAAGAAGTCTTAAAAAATTATTAATTCTCTAAAAATGTCTTACTCCAACGACATTTATGACATGAATAATGCACTTATTAAGAAAACTGGTCCTACAATTAGCACCTACTTGGCAGATGTTATAAACATGATTGCCTTAAAATCTCTAAAGGCTCGTCAGATGTTATTAACAATTATAGGCCAATTTCCTTGGTGCCAATATTTTCAAAAATCATTGATAAGACCATTAATATTAGACTCATGGGTTTTTTAAATAAATTTAACTTAATTCACCCAGAGACCGCACTATTGATGCATTGGAAATCATAGCTAAAGAAATTTAATGTGCATTTGAAGAGAAAAAAGGTTCTGTTGGCTTGTGTGATTTATCTAAGGCCTTTGATTTATTTATGCATTCAATCTTAAAGCTTAACCTTGAGCATATTGGTATAAGAGGCACCTCTCTCTCTTACTCGTGTCTTTTCTCTCAGGCAGAAAACAAGTTGTTAACATATTAGCTGATGTTTCAAGTCTAAAAGAAATATTAGTAGGAGTACCCCAGGACTCTAGTCTGGGGCCTCTCCTATTTTTAATTTATTGTTTTGACCTTCTCAACTTTGGTGCCATATCAGCTGGATATGCTGTTGACAAGAATTTCTACAAGAGTGCTATGAACAGAGAACAGCTTTACCCTTACAGGTCATGAGTCAATGGAAAGTTACATTAACGAGATAGTCTTTAACCCAAAAGTTAGACGCAATTGGTGAGGGGTTAGAAGACGAGTTTATTGGAGTAATTTTACTTAATGGACTGACGGAAGATTTTGAGCCAATGATCATGGCTTTGGAGAGCTCAAATGTAAAGATTTCAAGTGATTGTGTCAGATCAACTCTCTTGCAAAAAGACTACAAGAGAAATGACTTGTCAGAGGCAGCTTTATACTCAAAAATAAGTGTTTTAAGTGTCATAAGCGAGAGCATAAGTGTTATCAGTGCCCTGATAAAAATAGATATTATAAGCATCAAGAGAATGAGGATAAGAACAAGATTCCTAATCAAAAGAAGAATAATTCAAAAGTTCTTTTAGCAGATCTATCTTCAGTCACAGCTGACTCAAAAGAATGGATAGTGGTGCATCTTGTCACATGACAATGAGGAAAGATTGGATAGACCACATTCAACCGGAGCAGCAAGTTATAACAGTGGCAAATGACAGCAAAATTACATCTGTAGGATGTGGCGATGTTAAGGTAAGAGACTTAAAAATTAAAGATACTATATATAATGTGCTAGATTTGTCTACAAATCTCTTATCAGTTAGCAAAATGACTGAAAAGGGCCTTACTGTTGTATTTAAAGGAAATAACTGTCAAGTATATGACAGAAACTGTAAAGTTCAAGGTTCCAACAATCTTTAATAGTGTTAATTTCATTTATAAAATAATATTGGAAAACTATCTTACTCCTTCTGCTCTGGTGTATGTACAAAAAACAAACCTGAAAAACGGTGATGAAAGATTACTCAGATAAATTAAAGCGGAAAAGAATCAAAATATTATGGAAATTACGGATAACATACCATTAGCCCAAATTAATTGGGGACAATTATTGCAAAAGCTCAAAACTACACTCCCTTCGAAAGAGGATTTTGAAGGCTTAAGAGAAACAATTATAGCTTTAAACATGGAAATAGTTAATATCAAAATGTGACAAACTAAGCTAAGTGAAAAATACATACAGTTAAAAATGAAACTTGAACTGAAAACGGATAAGCAAGTGGAGTTGGAATGTCGGCTAATAGGCATGGAAGACCGTGCAAGAAGGAACAATTTAATTTTTAGAGGTTTATAGCAGGTGAGCAAGGAAAAAAGCTCGCAGGCAATTATCTCTGATTTTATATTAGAACATTTTATGGTTGAAAACATAGAACAGGAGACCAAACTTACAAATGTTTTGAAGATGTAAAATATCTGTGCCTCTACGGTGTCAAATTACCTTCTTATAAAAGCCAAAATATAAGAAACGCAGCTCTATTAAGTGCCAAATTAAGAATACGCCTGATTTTGGGAAAAACGAGGTGTAAAACAAATAAGAAGTATAAAATCAACTTATTGTCTTAAACATTTTGTTAATATTCGATGTTTTTATAAGTCCGCCAAAAATACAGATTCAAGAAATGTATCTATTGACAATATAGAAGGCATTGGTTCTTCCCCATTTTTCTTTTGTAGTATTTTGTTTGTTATGTTAAAAAGATATGCTCTGTTAAATAAACATATATTAACTTGAGTATAGTTTTATATTTATTAAAACTACCAAGAGGTTATGATGCCCAGTAAGTTAAATATTTAAAAGTGTGCTAGTTGAATTTAATTAATTTAATAAGTGAAAAGTTTTTTTTTGTTTCTTAAAATTGCACGTGGTTTTTTCTCGTCATATATTAAACCGTTTCTGAACTCAAAATGGCTGAATCGAGTAATATTAAGAAATATAATGTTGAGCAACTAAATGGTGATAATTATTATAATTGGAAGTTTAAAATTAAAATGATTCTTAAGGAAAATGATGTTTATGATATAACAATAAACAATCAAAGTCAGAACTTTGATAGTGACGATGAAGGTAATAATTCTATTGAATTTAAAAAATTTATTAAAAAAGACAAATTAGCCAGATCTTTGATTGTTCAGGCAATAAACGATGACCAATTGACAATAATTAGAGATACTGAAAGCCCGTACAAAATGTGGACAGCATTAAAAAATATGTATGAGAGAAAAGGAATGACGACACGCCACCACCTAAGAAAATGATTACTCCAAATTAAAATGTGTGAAAACAAAACCGTTAATAAATTTTTGAATAGGTTTGAAGATATAGTTCAACAGATTGAATCAACTGGTGCAAAAGAACTTGGACTTGAACCTGCACTAATCAAAGTGTAAAAAATACTTAACTTCCTGGCAAAAGAAGTGATTGCTAGAAGTTTGAGATGGTGGACTGCATGGGAGCAACTGGGTTTAAAACATGGGGGAATAATAGATTAAGATTTAGCAACAAAGCCAGACACTTAGCATGAGAGGAAAAATATAATTGACAAAATAAAAACAAATGTTCAGAGTTAGGCTGTTGTTAAAGCAAAGTTAGCATCAGTTCATACTCACTATAACAAATTATCAACACCTGGGATTGCATGCATGGCTAATACACAAACATATATATCTAACATTAAAGAAGAGTCACCACAAGTTTGAAATTTAAGGCAAGAGGGGAATTGTTTCCCCTCAACTTCAGAAGAGACAGAAATAAAGAGTAATGGCTTTGCACAACGTGAAATCTAGCCTGCCTTCTATATTATAAAAAAAAAGGCTTGAAGAATGTTATTAACAACCAGTGTAATCCCCTCCTGAAAGATTATTTCCAAAGAGTAGCTTGAATAGAAAATTCTTTGTATTTTGCAAATAAAAGCTCATTATTAATTGAATGTTAAGTCCTCACCCTTATTTTGCTCAAATCCCTGCCCAACTAAACGTACTTTGTCCTGATCATTATTTTTAATTATAATAATCCAGATATAGAAATAAATTCAAATACATTATTATCCATCATAGAATTTTTTTCATCCTCTATAGCTTTAATCCACAAATTTTCAACATCAGAGCTGAGTACATCATCATATAAATTAAGTAAAACAGAATCTTCAAGGTATTTAGGCAAGTATGCCCATCTCCCCAAGGCCCAAATTCCCCCCAAAACTGCCTTTCACTTGGAATATTTAAAATAGTCCCCCCAATCTCTGAAAAATACCCCTGTATTGGATAACCCCCCCTCCTTTCACTA
>KZ652308.1:174628-204394 GCA_001010745.2 Gerris buenoi
AGGTTGGGAGATATAATCCAAGTTGCGACGGACGGACGGACGGACGGACGGACACACTACCAAAAGCATAAGGGTTTCTAGGACGACCTCGAAACCCTAAAAAGTATCTCATTGCTCGTACTCAGTTCCGGTCTCAAATTCATTTGAGTCACTCAGTGAATTAGATGTAGATCAACCTGTCTATGAAGCATCACCGTCTAAAGGAATTTCAACTTCTAAACCTCCACCTATAGTAGTTTATTCTGAACTTCCAAACTTGTCAACAACCCTAACCAACGTTCAGGCAACACTAAAATCAAAATTTTTGGTCAAACGTCGCGGACCGCGATTAATTTTTCACACTACAGATATAGACGATTTTGAAAAAATAAAAGAAAATTTAGAAGTAGGGAATTATGAATACCATACGTATACGCCAAAACATTTACGGCCTATAAAAATGGTTTTAAAAAATCTTCCTTCGTCCATTACTCCAACTGATATTGAAGCCGATCTCAACTTAAAAATTTTAAACCTGTAAAAGTAACTCAAATAATTAAAAAAGATAAGATAGAAAATAAGGACATTCCGTTTCCTAAAAAAGTCAATAACTTACTCCTGATAAAACTAATATTTGATAGGTAACTTTGACGTCGAAGGTGAAAAGCAGGAAAATTAGATAATTTGAGTGTTCCGATTTCTTGTTTGAGTTGAGGAATAATATCAAGTGAAGAGAGAACTACTGCGCTTGTTAAATATACCTAACTTAGAAAAATAATTATTATTAGTTAATAAGTCTTGAATAGTAATAGTATTACCGAGTAGTAGTCGTTTAGGAAATAAATTTGATCTCTCCCTAATTCCGATATCGAGATTGATGATAAAAGATTTTTCGTTTAGCGACGAAAGAATAACGAGGGTAGACTGTGGTTAGGTAGACGGTGTTAGGTAGACTGTGAGTTTGGCTGATGCCAGATGTACCCCTTTGAAAACAAACGTTTGTTTTAAAAGTAAAAGCAGAAAAAAATCAAAAGAAAGAGTGTTATATGCTACACTCTACACTGTCTTGGTAAACTAAGTTGCTTTCGTGAAGGGCCGTTAGTTGGAATGAATAATTAAAAAAATCTTACCACATCCCATCCCATAACCCATATCAACTATTATTTTAATTACGTTTACGTCTAGTCTAAATATTAATATCTTCTCTTCTCAGTAAACACAACATTTTGGACACTGTTGAAACTGGAGTAGCAGCTCCTTCCCCGGTCTCCCGGAAAAAGGGCAAAGCCAAAGCCACCCCTACTTCAAAGAAGCCAACTCACCCTCCTACAGCGAAGATGGTTGTGAGCGCCATAGCAGCCTTGAAGGAGAAAGGTGGTTCATCCAATCAAGCTATCAAGAAGTATATCGCTACCACTTATAACTTAGACGCTGAGAAACTCGCCCCATTCATCAATAGGTACCTTAAGTCGGCTGTTGACGCAGGCACCCTCCTCCAGACTAAAGGCAAGGGTGCATCTGGCTCTTTTAAGTTGGCTAAGGCCTCTCTTGAGGCAGAAACTCCGAAGAAACCTCGCGTAAAGAAAGTTGTAGCCCAGAAGAAAATCAAATCTGCTGGTACCCCGAAGAAAGCTGTTACAAAGAAGGCCGAGGAAAAAGTGAAGAAAACCGCAACGAATCCTAGAGCGTCAAATAAGAACAATGTTAAAGAATCAACCGTCAATAAAACACCAGTCAAGCCGAAGAAGGTTGTTGCAACCAAGAAAACTGCTAAAATCTCACCCAAGTCTGGTGGTACTCAAAAAGAGACCTCTGGGAAGAAGACCGCTGCTAAGGCTAAGGTGAATAAAAATACCTGGGTATGGTTGCCAGAGCGCCCTTCCAAGGCCACTCTGATGAAGCTGGCTGCCAGTTCGCTCTCACAACCCTCAAAGAAGAATGTTTCAAAAACCCAGAACAGAGCTAAGGTGCCTAAAGTTAAGATGACGAATACATGGATGTGGTTGCCGGCCCCCCCTTCTAGAGGTGCTCACTAGGGTTGGGAGGTTATTAAAAATAACCGGTTATTCGGTTAACCGGTTATTTTGAAAGCCGGTTATAACCGGGTCCGGTTAACCGGACAAAATAACCGGTTATTTAGGTTAACCGGTTATTTTTTTTTNTGGTGGTCCTGAAAAGGACCGTTTAAGATAATAGTGGTAGTGTTTCTACTTCTTTGCTGACTTCTTCGTAGCTGCGGCTTTTTTAGGCTTGGCCGGAGATTTTTTGACCGTGGAAGCTTTCTTGGGAGTTGCCTTTTTAGCTTTTGGTGCCTTGGGCTTGGTTGGAGTTTTCTTAGCCTTAGGAGGAGCCTTTTTCTTCGTAGCGGCCTTTTTAGGGGTTGCGGCAGGTTTCTTAGTACTTGTCTTCTTCTTTTCTGCAGCAACCTTCTTTACGCGGGGTTTCTTCGCAGGGGCTACATCAGAAGAGGCTTTAGCTAGCTTAAAAGAACCAGACGCTCCCTTGCCTTTAGTTTGAAGAAGAGTTCCAGCAGCCACAGCCGATTTGAGGTATTTCTTGATGAACGGGGCAAGTTTCTCGGCGTCGATCTTGTAGGTGGTCGCAATGTATTTCTTGATGGCTTGGTTGGATGATCCACCCCGCTCTTTCAAGGCGGTTATGGCAGTATCTACCATCTTTGCCGTCGGAGGGTGTGTCGGCTTTTTGGCAGCAGCTGAACCAGTCTTCTTTTTAGAAGCGGCGCTTGCCTTGGCCTTCTTCGGTGTTGCTGTCGCAGGGGCAGCTGCATGTTCCGCAGTAGCTGAGTCCGTCATTTTGGTGATATGTTTCAATCTTCAGAAATGTTGTGTGGTGGTCCTGAAAAGGACCGTTCTAAATAACTGCAAACCTTTGTGGAACCTTTAGATTGCAATCTATTGTATTAATGTTTAGTTTAAATCATATCAGTGATATAGTTCTAGTACAAATTATTTTTATGTGCAGAACACCAACCAAGACAGGTAGCGAAATATTAATACAACAATACATGTTGTTAAAAACAAAAATCAGAACCAGAACTGAGATGGAGGCTCTACAAACTAGAGTTCGGAAATCCAAAGGAAGTATCGACAACGAATGGACTAACATCGATGTTAGCTCAAACACAGAAAGAAAGCCATCGACAACGAGAGCCTTCAACAATTGTTAAGTGACACTTCTTGTCATAATTTATTTTATTTAATCTGGTTTAGATTTTTGATGTGACGAATAAATTCATATGTAATAATTGTTTTTATATTAAAAAAAAAAATCTCTTGCGGCACTGCTGCATTTTTATTTTTTTAAACACTTTACCCAATAGGTAATTATTATATTTTATTTGATATAACATATTGTTTTTTAAATTTTAACTAAATCTTTAAAATGGAAAAATGTTTATTGAAGTAAAAGGTTTATGTAATTCTAATATTTGTATATTTAATTAACTGTTTGATAACGACCCAAAAAAGGGACAAAATATAGCTATTTTTTTAAAAAAAACAAAAATTATTTATTTTTTTTTAAATAACCCTAATTGTGACACAAAATGAAGAAATTGTGTATTTAAAAAACTAAACGTTTTAACTTATCTCGTAAAAAATGAAACAATAAAAATTAACAATTCATCATTGCAACAAGAAGATTAAAAAATAAAGATCTCCTCTGCACAACCAATATATCGGTCGTTGAGAAATATTGTTTAATTACGGTCTACTTTAAAGAAAAAAGCTTTAAAAATAAATAAAACTTGCTGTATGACACTGCCTTACAACTTAAATTATATTCTTTGAACATCGCGTGTACTTTTATTTTCAACAAATTTGAAACGACAGTTTAATAAAGCCCACTCACACGTCAGGAAATAGTATTGAGGGTAAACATGTTTCACTAAATTTGGCAGAATTAGTTTTTAAAATTTTAAAAAAATTCCTTAACCTTAACATTTAGTTGTGTAAAATAACTATTTGATAAAAATGGAATTATATAATAATAATTTATAGACGTCGAAATGATGGGATCCGTACTATGCTACCATTCGTCGTGCTCCAATGTCAGATACATAGTAAAAATACATGTATAATTGTAATTATTAAAAAAAAAACAAAAAAACATTGCATTTACAAGGTGAAAAGGTGAACCAATGCCAGTCCATGTACCTATTATGAAGGAGGGGGTGATGCTATTCTACACCACATAACCGAAATAAGAGTTAAATTAGTATGAAATGTATGTTCTGACAACTCAGTTGATCATCAGTACTCTGTAGCAGCACTATGCGAATGTATTCAGCAACCTTGATTCTGGCAGTCATATTAAGTGAATCATTTGTCTTAGGTGTGTATTTCTATGTTATACACTACTAATTGTTATGTTGTACTTAAAACGTTTTATTCCTTCCTCACATATTGGCTGTATTTTATTTTATTGATCGTTTATATTATTTTTTTATGAGGTTTATAAGCGGTGTCCCTAGATAAAGAGGGAAAAAGTGGTTTTTAAAAAATGTATATCTGTTTAGCGTGGAGCTACGGCGCTAATTTCGATGAAATTTGACAAAGACAAACATGTTCAGAAACATCACCCCCGACGCGAAATCAAGAAATTAATTATAGCTCCAAATTTGGGGGTGCTTTTGCTATTGGTATAGTACCAAAACATTTCTTGAAAATGGTTCCGACAAGTTTGATTAAAAAATTCTACAATCTTTACATTTATAAAAGAATCTAACCATATAATAGATTTCCTGTGACAAATCTAAATATTGATGAAAATAAAACAGAAAATCGAGAAAAAAATAAACAACCTGTTTTTTAAATGTATTAAAAATTTGATAAATATAATACTAATTTGTTTATATTTTTATATAATAGTTCCTTTGTTGTATTGTATATATATATATATTTTTTTTTTCGTATACACTTTGTACATAAATTAAAGCTTATTATTTTTTTCGAAAGTAATTTATTTTATTTCCATAAAAAAAAATTATTATAATAATATTTAATATTTTTGCGTCATTTGCAATTCTGAATTACGTACCTAAAAAATATCTTTCTATTCCATTTGTGGCCGCAGTAGCGGTCCATGTTATTTTAGTTTATTTTGTATTGTTTAATTTATTGTTTTGATGGACCGGTAAAAGGAGTTTTCTTGTTTAGGTAAAATGTCAAGGAAAATTTAGTTTCTGTGTGGAATTACAGAGGAAAACTTCTTTTAGGGTATTTAGATTTCAGGTTTTTAGGGTTTAAGGTTTAAAGGTTTAGCATCAAGTTTAATTGTTAACGTTTGACGTTTAGCCTAATACGAGTTGTTCAATAAAAACAAAGTATTCAAACCAGTAAAACGTTTTTCTTTAAAGATCCCACGGCAGCCACACCATTTATAGTAAGGGAAGTTAAATCTTAGTAATTCTAATGGTTTTAAAAAGGAAAGGGCACACAAAATCAAGTAAATGTGTATTAGAAGGTTGGAAGTTTAATAAAGTGCAGGGATTTTAATAATTAATTACTTTTTAGGATCGTTTAATCAGTACCACCACGAGTTAATAGAAGCGTCAAATGAGACACTCCTTGCTTGGAGGCTCTTTCAAAACGGTCCTTTTCAGGACCACCACATATACTTCGTCACTCTATAAATAATGCTTAGTGCAATGGTGTCTGACGTGACCTTAAGTAAATATCACATGAAATAAATTTTAATTTAAGAATCCCTCTCCTTAAAATAAACCTAATCAGTAAATTTGACGTATCCAGCCTTCTAATCTTAATATTTTTTTAAAAATTACTCCATTTTTATCCCGTCTAAGTATTTGAGTAAAACGGGCCCTTCCTTTATATTGCGCCAATATAAAGGAATGTAAATAATAATATAAATATAAATAATAATAATAATATAAATAAAAATAATATAATATAATATAAATATAAATAATACTATTTCAAAATAGTGATTTTGAATTGCAAAAACGAGGAAAATACTAAAAATAGTTTTATTTGATGAAAATAAAATTAAATACTAACTCAATTCATTCAAGCTAATACATGGTGAGCCATAGAAAACAGATGATTTTTGAATAAGCATTCATTTAAAGTTAAACAAAATTTGCTTGTATTATTAGAAAATTACATGACATTTTATTTTAACTTTTTAATTTTATCTTTCCTCTACAAATTGTCAGAATACATATAAAACGGACATATTTGATAAAAAAGCAACATATTTCATTAGTAAATGACGCAAAGAAGAAATAAAAAATTAATTAAATGGAAAGAAATTTGCAGATAAAATAGGCGATTTATGCATAAAAAAAAGTAATTTTCATACTTTTTTTGCAACTTGAAAAATAACCAAGTACTGGTTTTTCAAAAAATGTCCTATTTAATTATTACGAAAACTCAGAGTGAACGAATATATTAAGGGCTTATTACAGTTCATTTTTGTAAAATATGATAAAATGTAATATCTATTACAGATAATTCTCTTATTTTTTACTAATTAATTTTTAAGAATTTTTGAACACTTTTTAAATAATTATTTCAATTCCGTTAAAAATAAAAGAAAAATTGAACACTTTGTACAAAAAATCGTATTAGTAATTTTTTCGAGAATTGGTTTCGGTGAACACGCTCGTGGTGCATGCCTTAATCTTTGTTATAATGTAACCTTTAAAAATTGTAACAATATAGTATCCCATGAAACTAGGCAGTGGGGTAGGCGAAGTAGTAATCTTTTTAATTAATCTCAGTGAACGAGATCATCTTAGAACTAGATTTTTTAATTAAATTTTTTTTTGCGCGATATTTACGTGAGGTCTAGTCAGACACCATTGAACTAAGGATTATTTAAAGAGTAACGAAGTATATGTGGTGGTCCTGAAAAGGACCGTTTAAAAGAGCCTCTAAGCAAGGAGCGTCTTATTTGAAGCTTGTACGAGTATACAGCGCACTTGGCCAGTTCATCAACCAGTTCATCGGTAGGAGAAGTCAGACAGCAGTTTGAAAATCAGTGATAGTATTCTGAGTTCTCGCTTTTATCTTTTCTTCGTGAATCGTTGCATCAATTGTTATTGGTGTTGTTGTCAGAATAATGGAATTTCCTAATTTTGATTGTTCAAATTCTATAATGGCTACGTCCACTCCTTCTCGATTTTTTTTTTCGTATATCGTACAATAGTCGATATATAGATAAATTGTAACCTTTATGTATGTCTTTTTATCCTGTATTTAATGTCCCTAACCGTTTTTTTAAATCAAAATAAACATCCTTAAATGGAAACCTGTTCGAGTTCTTCATGTGTAGATGTTAAAAAAAAGTTCTACTGCTTATAAAAAAAGAAAGTATCACAAAACATTTCTGTCACACACAATAAATGTGTATGACTCTTAGCAATAGAAGTAAAACTTAAGTTCTAGAAACATTAGATTTTATGTTTCCTCCTACATATAAATACATATAATATAATTATTATATTAATATATCATATATAATTATAATTATGAGTTTAAATAGTTCCTAGTATAAGGAACACCTAACTCAATTTTACTCATATATCAAATCAAATTCCTCCACATAATGATAAATACTATGTTAATTAAAATGATGATTTGTTGGTTCCAAGATGAAGAGAACACTAGAATTGTTATTTAATCTAGGTAGATTTAATTAATAATGAAGTAGCACAATAAACCTTTAAGTAATGCATTTTATATAAATCATTTATTAAACATGCAATATATAATATTTATAAAGAAGAGTTTACAATGCCGTTCCAGTCAGATAAACTTCTGAAAGAAACATAATTTCAATTTAAATTCTTGTTAAATTTATTACTTCTTTTTGACAAAACCTTTACCGGCAGGACAACACGAGACGGACATCGCGGGACTTCGATTCGTGTCCATAGCTATACAGCATCACATAAATTCCCAATAACATTTCTATATCAATACTCGTATGATAGATCCTCTTAAGCCATTCGAGAGATCCACACAAGCGCCCAGATGTGTTAAAAATTGTTCTGTTAGGTCCTGAAATAACTAAATACTCATGTTGGGTGGCGTCAACGGTAAGTTTTAGAAATATCAATGTCACACATTTAGATGCAAAATATAATTTCATATTCGTATGGTGAGACAATAGAGATCACTATTACATCCGGTTATTCAGGGTATCCGATCTTTATGTGTCACAGGAAAGGCTAGTTGTAATCATAATCATATCAACACTATGATGGCTTTTATGAATAGTGATGACCCTGGGTAATGTTGTACGTACAAGGAAATTACAAACTAGAATATGGATCGACCTATAGTATCCTTAGTTAATAATTCATGTTGTGACATAATTATATTCTGTATTTTTTACCTACATTTATTGTACCAAAGATATAACTTACGGGAACCAGAGTTTATGTATTACCCATAACAACCGTAGAAGTCAATTTGCCTTCCCTTATATTGATAAGGACTTCTTATAGATAAATAATAATTATTTAATATCAGATATGACTGACTGTATACCTTAAAATCCAGGGATAGACTCTCCCTGGATTTTAAACAGGGAGGATTCATGAAGATTTTTCATTTAAAATACGGAGTGTTATGTCGTGCATGTATATACCCATATATATATATTTATGTTTTTTCCCCAGTTTTCATATGTATTGTATAGTGATAATTGTATGTTAATATTACATTTATATTTATTAAAAGGATTTTTTTCTAATGACGTTATTACTCTTAACACCTTCTTTATTTCGTATCCTATATTTTTGCATAGAAGGGTCGAAACGTTTCATAATAAATTAATATATGAAAACGAAAAGTTTTTGATTTATTAATTTTATTTTCAACACCTAAAAAAATCCATCAAAAAACAAAAATATAGGATATGAAATAAAGAAGGTGTTAAGAGTAATAACGTCATTAGAAGATNTTATTTTTTTATTATATTTAATATATAATAAAAATTTAGAAAAATTAAAACCCTATAAAAGGCCAAATTTCTCAAGAAATTTTTACATTAAGTATAAAGAAGGGTACAAAAGAAAAGTTTTTTTTTTATAAATAAAATTAAATGTAACTTGATCAGCGTTTAATTTACACGTAAGTTTCTCTTTGTTGCTACTATTGCGTTTAATTTATTGATTGATAATTAATAAATTGAAAGATAAAAAAAAGTATTACGAAATGTTATATTTTCTGATCCAAATCGTATCTTCGTTTACTTTTCCATTTAGTGAAGATGGTAGCAACAAATCCCACATTGCCCTTGAAAGAGACTCACAAGTCACAGCCAACTGAGTATAAAAATAAGCATCTAGGTATTTGAAGCAGGTACATACTACCCTAACCGATACTTACATGTATTTAGTAACATTAAAATACAAAAAATATCACCTAAACTATCTTTAGCAAGTTCTAGGGACCAGAGTCAACAAAGTGAACTAAAATAGTTGGTGGTCCTGAAAAGGACCGTTTAAGATAATAGTGGTAGTGTTTCTACTTCTTTGCTGACTTCTTCGTAGCTGCGGCTTTTTTAGGCTTGGCCGGAGATTTTTTGACCGTGGAAGCTTTCTTGGGAGTTGCCTTTTTAGCTTTTGGTGCCTTGGGCTTGGTTGGAGTTTTCTTAGCCTTAGGAGGAGCCTTTTTCTTCGTAGCGGCCTTTTTAGGGGTTGCGGCAGGTTTCTTAGTACTTGTCTTCTTCTTTTCTGCAGCAACCTTCTTTACGCGGGGTTTCTTCGCAGGGGCTACATCAGAAGAGGCTTTAGCTAGCTTAAAAGAACCAGACGCTCCCTTGCCTTTAGTTTGAAGAAGAGTTCCAGCAGCCACAGCCGATTTGAGGTATTTCTTGATGAACGGGGCAAGTTTCTCGGCGTCGATCTTGTAGGTGGTCGCAATGTATTTCTTGATGGCTTGGTTGGATGATCCACCCCGCTCTTTCAAGGCGGTTATGGCAGTATCTACCATCTTTGCCGTCGGAGGGTGTGTCGGCTTTTTGGCAGCAGCTGAACCAGTCTTCTTTTTAGAAGCGGCGCTTGCCTTGGCCTTCTTCGGTGTTGCTGTCGCAGGGGCAGCTGCATGTTCCGCAGTAGCTGAGTCCGTCATCTTGATGATATGTTTCAATCTTCAGAAATGTTGAGAGTTGTGTAGTTACTGTGGGGTTTTTCGCTTGAACATACTCTTAACGACGACCCTTCACGAAAGCAGCTTTACTCTACGACAAGAATTTTGCGCTAGACTCTTCACCTCTCGCTTTGTAGGCCTTTAAAACTAAAGTTTTACTGCAAATAATATTAACTATCATTTACTATTCGAACCAGGGATCTTACCGCTACTATCGGCCCTAATGGTTTGCTCGCCTAGCATCTTTCATCACAGCGTATTTGCCCTGAGAAAATTCTTAACATGAAACGCCAGAGGTCTGCCACTTCGGAGAAATCTTAACATCCTAACCGTTCCGACACAGTCAAAACGAACAAGCAACTAAGATGTCAATCACAAGAACCCTAACTTTATATTTCCGATGTAAGATTACCCTATTTTTATCATTATACTGCCAAAAAAGCCATCTTTACCAGTCGTATCATCATTCATAGGGACTACAACTGGGCTGAAGAAGAACATCTCCTTTCCAAATAACGTCTATTAACGACCTACAAACAAACAATATTTTTACGGATAGGAATAAAGTAACAACTATTGCATTTCACCATGGTTTCCGTGGTCTAAACGCACAATCATGACAAGCTAAATAATATTTGAATACATTAAACTTCCCAAATCACCAGACAACACCTATCAAACCACTACCTTTTGGGATTAGGTCACACATTATTATTTACTACACATTTTATGCGAAGTTTTAGTCGATCAAACATAAAGACAAATTTCGATTAAAATATGCAGTGTCTTTACACTTATTGAAAAAAGGCCAACTGATAACTAAACAGTTTAATCGACCACATCAAGCTCATTTACGCTTATAAGACATGCTTTCATACTTTTTCTGGTGTGTTTGATTGTTGTTGGTTGCAGTATCGATATCGATCATTCCAGACTTGGTTCTAATAAACAAAACAAAGTACTAAATTTGAATGAGCTGGAGCAACGTAAAATCTTGCGTATAGTACGCACTTTTTTCACCTCCCTTTTCCTTTCAAAATCGGGGTGACCAGTAAAAGCCCGCCATAGATGACGGCCCTCCTACGATTTGTCAATAAGTGTCTATACTTTTTATTCCTTGTATTGATAAACTTTCAGAAGAATATCTATCCATCATTTTATTTACTGATTATTAGGTATCTTAAAAATAGTGCCTAGAGTGTTGAAAAGTTTTTTAAACTTATGTATAAGCATAAGAAATTATTGTAGTCTCGCGTTCACGGATAGTTGTCGAGTAGTTGTAGTGAAAAAGCTTCAATTTAATAAAAATATTATACGAGTATAGCTATAAATATTTGAAATTACATGTACAATGCGCACTATTATTTATTTTATTTTAATTGAATGTGGATTATTAACGACTTTTTAGTGATGTATTTCTAAAATTTGACGGAAAAGTTGGGTACGTATTATACGCAAATATTTAATTTTCCTCAAATTTTAGGAAATAATTTAACAAATGGCCTTAAACTATTCGCTAAAAGTAATTAAAATAATGAAGATATCAAAATAATAATAAATTACAAAGAAATTAGCCTTGTGCATACTTTCTTATATAATACGTATGGTATATTGGTATGGTCTATATTATTTATTAATATAGACAACTATTTCAAATAATCGTAAATTCTTTTTTGGTGTGTTCTAAAATTGCTCTTTTTCATTTGACAGTAGCTTCATCCTGGTGATTTTGATATTTATTGATATAATATATTGGTCGTTAAAGAAGATCGTTTTTGAAGCATCAACATTTTTAAATTAATTATCCACAACAATGGCGTTTGGGCGCTAAATAAGGGATTTACTATATAGCGAATCTAACGTTTTAACTTTGACAATACTAAATATTTAGTTGACAATGAACTCTTTGCATCTTATTAAAGTTTCATAAAATCTCAGTTGAGATTGAATTTATTTTATTTTGCAGGATGTCGGAAAAAGGTCTCCACACATGTTCCTTAGACCAAAATCAGCCGAATTAGGTAAACTTACCTTACTCAAAAATTGCTTACTTTGGGCGCTATACAGCCCTGAAGTTTGAAAAAGTTTTTGTATTAAATTTAAAACGGTCAATACGTTTTTGCAAAAATTTGGTATCTCGGCATAAAATTATCCATAAGCCATAAGCGTAGAATTTAGGGTTTTTAGTAATTTCATATTTTAAATTTCTACGCAAATAGAAGAAAAGGGGGTTAGGCAAAAAAAAAAATTTAGAACACCCAACTTATTTACTACAAAAGAGGCACTCTTGAGAAAAGACCTTATGGTTTTTGCGAAATTTGCATTTTTATAATTCGCAGTACCGTAAAATCTCGCGTATAATACGAACTTTTTTTACCTATTTTTTTCTTCCAAAATCGGGGTGCGTATTATACACGAGTGAAAAAAAAATCGTCGTTACAAATAATAAAAAAAAACATAATGGTAAACACACTTTTATAACAAAAACTGATTTTATGTATCTTATCGTATATATTTTGGATTGCCATACTTATTTTTACTCACATTTTTAAACAGTAAGACTTGTTATCATCATAGTTATATTATTTTATTTCGCTAGTTGATCAAAGTCATTGATAAAAGTAGATAGAAGATAATTTTTTTGTTTATCTCAAAACCCGGTACCGCCGTGAGATTACACTGGTGATTACACCATGTGATAACACCGGCTTGATAACAAACGACTGACTTTAAAGGCGGCCCTTCTACAAATTTATCTATTTTTTAAGAAAACGCCTTAAATACCTTATATTAGCCATCTGACCTCGCTAGTAAAAATATTACGTAATAAATATTGGAAATTACATGCAAAATGTGCAAAATATATCATTCTAGGTGCGTATTATAAACAAATTTGTTTTCTCAAATTTGACGGAAAAGTCGGGTGCTTATTATACGCGAATATTTAATTTTCCCCAAATTACAGCTCAAAATTTTGCCTGCGTATTATACACGTTTGCGTATTATACGCGAGATTTTACACAAAAAAAAAAAAAAAAAAAAAAAGTTACTAAAATATGAATACAAATAAACAAAGTTCCAAGTGTTCACTATTGGAGTAATATGTAATAGTAAACGCTGCCATGTCTTCACTTGGGCAACATAATCAAGATGCAACAAATAATATTAGAGGAGACGAAGAAGTTATGCAAAAAGTACATTTTAATTCAAAAATGTAACTTCAGGGCTATATATTCTTCGACGTATATATCTTTGTATACGTGTCAATAGTGGAATAGTTCATAATATGTCATCTTTATTTTATTTTAGTAACTTTGTAATTTTTTTTTGTAAAACTACTGGGAATTATTAAAATGCAAATTTCCAAAAACCATGAGGTCTTATCAAGACAGCCTTTTTTCTTAGTAAATGTTGGTTATTCTAAATTTTATACCTAGCCCCTTTTCATTCATTGGCGTAAAAATTTTAAATATGCAATTCTAAGAGATACCTAATTTCTCCTTTGGATTGATATCATTCTTAATTTGGATATGTGTTTTAATGTCCATAATTCTACGCTGACATACTACATTTTAGCCAAATCGTATAGACCGTTTTTAATTTAATTCAAAAAACCTTTTCAAAATTGTAACTTCAGGGCTGTATATCCCCAAAGCTAAGCAGCTAATCAAGTAATAGTAATGGATGTGTATAGAAAATTTCACTAGTTTTGAAAGATATACACCTGTAGAAGATATATATACCTCTAAATTAATAGTAAGATCAGAAAGGTCAGCTGATGCTGATTCTTTTTACTTTGAAGCTAATTTCTCAAGATGTGCAATTAAGAACTTTCATAATAACCATAATAGGCTGTTGAAAATTGGACCGGTATTTCATCAGTATTTGTTATTAAAATCTTACAAGTAATAAATTTTTTAAAAAATTGAAATTCTTTTCAAATTAAAATCATTTTTGAAATGAAACGATTTTCGACAAATTTTCTAACTAAGGTATAATTATTCTCATAAATAGTCCAAGGAATAAGCCCCTAAACTTGTGCTGTATGTTAAGTACGTACGCTATGCTATACCATACACCCTGTATAGTATTTATTTAATTTTTGTAGTCAATATTTTTCATAGGTATTGTATTGAGTCACACTGTGAAAGGACCGAATTCTTGAACTATCGGTGTACCATAAGGTACTTGGTATTTATTACGATTTAAATGATATTTGTTAAAGGGCTGGTGTTAGATGAAGATTGGCCAGTCGCTTCGAATCAATGGTCCATATGTTCGTGGGGTTTCAGCTGTGTACCTCTCAGCCTCTGTGGCATCATCAAAGAGCTAGCCGACTCCTCCTGTCTTGCCTCTAGCAGGTACGCAATACTCAATACATTCTTTTTACGCTAATTAAAAATACATTTATGTTTGTTAAATTGATCATTCTTTTCAATTGAAGTTCAGTAAAAACGAACAATGATTTAGAATAAACATTTTTTTCATTTCGTACCCACTGTCAGAGCTTGTTTGATTGTCAGGTCAAATAGGTTGTTGTGTGGGTACAGGAGGGGTGAAGCGATGGTCTGTTGCCCTGAGACCTGTCCCTCTACGGCGATGTCCCGCACTGGCTGCGGATCTCAACCTGTGCCAACTTCATCTCAGCTTGTTTTTCCCTGGGCAGCCAGAGTCACTTTTCTAAGTAAGTACCTCATATCATGTGTCATAAAATACCTATCTTTTTCATGTTTTTAAATTAATATTTTGTATTTGTCTGAATATGTCCGTCGTATACACATACGAGTATTTCATTCGGCTCAACTTCTATCAGGAAAGTACGTTCATTTTGAACGTTTTAAATACTCTGGATAAACGTATCCCTTGCATAGTGGAGCTCCAACTCAAAATAATATAATATAAATAACGTCACTTCAAATAAAATTGAGTTTTAGTTAATGCTCAAACAAGGGCACTTAAGCAAAACATAAAATATATTATAGTATAATTAATAATTATATTATATTTCAAGAAAGTATCATGATATTACTGAATAATTATAAACACACATCAATGGATTAATCAGTTATGTCTGACCACAAGAATATACAATTATGTAATACCGGTTTCGACTTAGTTAATCGCTAAGTAATACATCGAATTATTTATCTTGCCAATAAATAAGAGACCAAGGGCCAGAACGAAAAACTTGGTCCTCCTTAGATTTTGGATGGGCATGAATTCATGAATGCACCTAGCTGTAGTTTGCATGAGGGGTAGGTTGCTGTTAAAGAAAAAAAAAGTTTAAATATCTTAAACATCAAAGGAGGTGTTTCGTTCTGTTGCAGACAAGGACACAGGTCAGAAAGCTGCTCTCTGTGTAGGTTCCATAATCAGCAAACGGGTGATTTTGACAGCAGCTCACTGCGCTCTTGCAAAAACCAAATCTCATAAGATGTAAGTATGGGGTAGAGGGATAGGATGACCATACGTCCCTTTTGACCGAGATAGTCCCGTCATTTTTAGCTTTTGAAGAAGTCCCGTTCAATATCATATTACTGAGAACAAGTGATTTCCAATATGAAGATGGCTAGTAAGTAGCCAAAACCAGTTATTTTTTATAACATATACTTTGTGTGAAGACAAAAACGAAAATAACTGTTTATATCTACATTTAAAAAAAATATTCCTATTGTAGCCTCTCATTAAATTCAATCTTATTAAAGATTATTAGGTAGTGGCCCCCTGTGAGTTCTTATGTTGAATTTGTTGGGTCTGTGAGGGGTGAATTATTGTTGCTTTTTGTTTTTTCGTTATTGTGTGTGTTTTAGTTGTTATATAGAAACTTTTATAGTAATAATTTTGCTTCCTCTGTGTGGAAGAGTAGTTTTANACCCTGCATCTTCCAACGAAGCGTGGGAAGCTGTTCGGTTCCCGCTCTCGCCCAGATTACCTCGTTTTGTTTGTGCTAATTGTAAGTTTGGAAATAATTAATAATTGTATTTATAAAAGGGTAAAGTAAATGCTGTTTACAAAAACCGTTTGTGTAGTCTTCTTTTTTGTATGTAATAAGTATTATTATCAAATTCAGAAACTTATAGGTTCAATACCCATTTGCCACTTAGTTTTTATCTAATTGATTGGTGAAATGTTTTATCTAAATCAGCATCAACTATATTCTTAAAGAAGTATTACAAGTAGTTTGAAAACCAATAAATATTCCTTTTTAGGAATGTGTACTTGAATAAGTACAATAAATATTTTACTGTAATGCCACACCAGCCAGTTTCCATTGCAAAATTGGTAGCAATGAGCTACCTGAAATCCCTTATATACGTATATCTTATTAAAAGATTTAAACTACAGAGATTCACCCACCCTGTTGTTAAAATAAAGTATGGTGTACTTGCGAGAGAAGTTGAGAGGCTGTTTCAGAACAAGCAGAGCTAAGTTGTGTGAGAAGGAGTCAGGTCTGTAGGCAGGATGTAGCACCACATGGGACAGTGGTAGCACACGTTTATCATTACAGCACGATCCTTCCTCTCCTGCCAGCACCACACCTCCTCTAAATAGTACAGTTGTTACAAGTCACAATTATACATTTTTAGAAATTTTCATGTTGATCAAATCTGTTAATTCTAATTACATTTTCTATTTAGTTGAATTCAGTGTGTCCACAGATTGAGTACAGTTAGTGCATAAATGACAAAAAAAATGCCGAGTTAAAATTTGAGCATCTGGGCATCGGCTTAGGAGTTCCCCAGTTTTGGACTTAAAATCCCGGTGCACCAAACATACTTTTCAGGACGCCAAAATGACCCGGTTTTCGATAAAAATGTCAGAAATTGATAATTTTATTGTAAAAAAAAAAAACTGATATTTTATTATAAAATATTTTATAGAACTGAAGTTTTAGATTTAGGAAGCAAAGATAAGTAGATACAGTTATAATACAAAAATTTCTGAAAATATATCATGTTTATTGATAGAAGTATTTTATAAAGCTAAAATTTATTTTATTCTTAATATATTTTTTTTATGACACTGATATTATACTGTAGTAGGGTATTAATTAGTTAGTACAACAATTCATAGTAGTTTATTACTATTCGTAGTAGTTTTTACAAAATTGATTTTTCTTTACTTATCTACCTTCACTATGAGTAAATACCATAAAATCTCAATCAATACTATTAACTTCATTAGGTTAAGGTTAGTTTAGTACTTTTCGCCGTAACACTAACCTTCCAAAATTACCCTAAAACGTGACACTTTGTATATTAAAAAATATCCAATTTATCGAGATTTGAGAGAAAAAAGGGAACGGTACAAAAAAGTAAATCAGACAGTGCGCTATAGGTCAAAGAGTGCAGATTTACCACTTGATGTCAAAAGAGCAAATTTTATCTAAGCAATGAATATTTTTTCTTAAAATTCCCAAAATTATACTTGGGCGTCCGGAGATATTCTCTACATCTAAAGTATTCCCAGGACCCCTTCAAATCAACTGGGGTCTACAATAGCTGGACCGCACCCCTCCCCCACCACACCAATTCCCCGTTTTGGACTGAACTTTTTATGGCCTCCCTTGATGGCCATAAAAAAAAAAAATTCAGTTCAAAAATGCATTTTTTATTTATTTAAATACTTATTATTACTTTCAAGATTTTAATTACAAATACAGATGCAATACCGGTCCAAATTTCATCAGCCTATTTATTATATAAACTTAAACTATATATTACTTATACTATACTATGTTACTTTTATATTACAAAAAGAATGCTAAATACGACTTGATTAGCTGCTTCCTTTGGGGGCTACAGGGCCCTGAAGTTACAATTTGTAAATACATACATCGTTTTAATTTAAAATTATCTATTCGGTTTTGCAAAAATTTAGTATTTTGGCATAGCTTTATGGGGTGAAAAAATCCATACCGAAATCAAGATTAATAACAGTCCATTTAGTGTTTTTTTTTTTTTTTTTTTTTTTTTTTAGTAATTGCATATTTTAAATTTCTCCGCCAATGGATGAAAAGGCATACAATTTTGAATAGCCGTTGTAGTTTTTACAAAACATTTAAGTTAATACAACATGAATAAAAATAAATAAAGATGAGATATGAATACATTTGAAGAGTTAACACTCTTGGAGACTCCTAATTGAACACTTACTTGGTACGTTTACTATTATTACTCCAATAGTGAACACTTACAGTCTATAAGATTAGAGTTGGCACAATCAAAAGGCGGGAAAATTTTGAGGGAAACGATTTTATTGGTCCCCCATGTAGAATGCAACTTCAGAAAAAAAATGCTCTACTCTACCCCTGATCCACAAAAAAATATAACAGGCAACACCGATTTTCCCATTTTATAACCCCAAAACTACCTCCACGTTTGTTGTTTCCCGCCTTCGATTGTGCCAACTCTAACCTTATAGACTGTAGATCTTTATTTATTTGTATTCATATTTTGGTACCTTCTTTTGTAAAAACTACTGTAAATTTCGCAAAAGCCATGAGTTCATATCACGAGTGCCTCTTCCGTAATAAATAAGTTTGGTATCCTAAAGTTAATGCCTAACCCCTTACTAACAAAACCCAATTCTGGCATCAACAAGTCGTGGGTCGGAGCTAAACGGTCAACTATTCGGAGCCTGGTTCAATGTGAGAGCACTAGCGCTGATAGAATTATTCCCCAGGTCGGGACAGTTCGTACAACCTAAAGTCGCACGCGGCCGGTTCTTGTTCTTAGAGAGAGAGGCCACGGCTAAGCGTAAACGCTTTTGCAAGTCATTATGAAGATCCAGCAATAAGTGAATGAGTTTAAAAAAAATGGTGGTCCTGAAAAGGACCGTTTTATATGCACTATGTAGACCTCAAGCCAGATTACTTGGAGCTAGTGTATTTGGTGACAGCCTTGGTTCCTTCACTGACAGCGTGCTTGGCCAATTCTCCAGGGAGAAGTAACCTGACGGCAGTTTGAATTTCCCGACTAGTAATGGTTGAACGCTTGTTGTAGTGAGAGAGACGAGATGCTTCGGCGGCGATACGCTCGAATAAATCGTTCACGAAACTGTTCATGATACTCATAGCTTTAGAGGAGACACCGGTGTCCGGGTGAACTTGCTTGAGTACCTTGTAGATGTAGATGGCATAGCTCTCCTTCCTCTTACGCTTCTTCTTCTTGTCGCTCTTGACAATGTTCTTCTGAGCCTTGCCGGCTTTCTTGATTGCTTTACCACTGGCTTTGGGAGGCATGTTAAGAGAGGTTTGTTGACAATTAACAATGTAAAGGAGAAAGTTTTGAATCGATTTATATACTAATTACTGGGCGGAAGGTCGTAGAAAAGCCCGCACCAATAGAAATTGAGTAGGTGTAACGTTAGCATTCTTATTGGTTAGTGTTACGACAGCTAAATAATACATACATATTTTAACTGCAACCTGCAACTGAACTGACTAGTATCTTTTAACAATTCTTCTATTCAATCTTTTACTTTTTATAACTACTTAAATTTGTATTTGACTGGTCGTGGCAAAGCCAAAGGCAAGGCCAAGACCAGTAGCCGCTGAAGTACTCTAATTGGAATTGGCTGGTAATGCTAATCCTGCTAGGGACTATAAGAACTCCCGTATAATTCCAATTCCCCGTCATCTGCAGCTAGATGTCAGGAATGAAGAGCCGGAGTCACTATCGCCCAGGGTGGTGTACTACCTAACATCCAGGCTGTACTCCTTCCCATGAAGACAGAGAAGAAAGCTTAAAAACCCGTTGCACTGGAATCATCATTGAACCAAACGGGTCTTTCAGGACCATCAAACAAGATATTGTTAAATAAAAATTCGTTTAATTTATTGTAGCAATGCTATTTAAGTATTGCACATGATATTATTAATATTTCTAATTTAAAATACATAGTGAATATTATGCTCTCCTATTATGTTGGTTTAAAATAAGTTTTGAAGCTGAGACCAGTACCTAGTTTTATTTGCTGGTACTGACGCACGCGATCACTGCTAAATTACAAATCAAAAGGGGTGTTTTCTCAGAGTGTAGAGTGCGCCTGACGGTGACGACTCAGCCGTAAATGCGTCAGACGCGAACTACTCCTCGGTGAGCAGTATAATAGCCGCAAACCATTGTGCGGCTCAGACGTATTTTGGCTTCTATTCTTCTTGTAAAAATCTGTTAGCTGTTTTTTTGTTTTTTTCGCAATGGCGGGCATCGTTTATTTATTGTATCTCATTAATTTATTTGCTGAATTTTATTTTGTTTTACTTTTAAAAAGAGATTTTCGTTTTTAGCATGTTAAAGTAAGGCAAAAATACTTAAATATACTTCTCAGTGGGCCAATTATATTTTTGGGATTTAATATAAATAAGTCAAATTTTAGAAAATTTAGGTGGATGTGCAAACATTTTTATTTTATATTTTAAGTAGGGAATTATTTTAAAAGTATTAAAAATGTAGATAATATCAAATATATATCGCGTTTCCAAAATGGCTGACATTACCCCTAAAAGAACCAAACAAGTGCTTATCTAAGATGCTAAAGGAGAGTATAATATGCACATTGCATACCTTGCATATCCATAGTGCAACTTTCCATACATATAGTAGTTAAAAAAAAAAAAAAAAAAAAAAAAAAAAAAATGGTTCGCACAAATTGAGCGACAGACACAACCAAAACTGTCTGATAGGTATTATATCGGGAATGTTATGTAGATTTTTTTTCGTTTTTCCAAAATGTTTTCGTTCGAGGAACTTTATATGTTCAATTTTTTTTTTTTTATTATTATTATTATTTTCCGATATTAATAAAAAATAAGTTTTATTTTTAACTTTTTGGTCAGTAAGTATTGATTTAATCAATGTAAATTCGAGAGCAGGTATATTAACATCAGGAAATAAGCCGAAGAATTACACCCTTCTGCATGTACATGATATTTAGGAAACGTGATAGGAATTAGGAATGTTTCAGGAAATGTTAAATTTAATTCCGGAATCGTAGTGTGAAGCTAGAGAAATGCTGTGTTGGCTTACCAAAATTTAGTTTTAAAAAATTAAGTTTGTTTTATTTTGAATGCCTCTTCTAATGTTTGTGAAAACCAAATTGGATCTCCATCAATTCTATTTATTATAAGAGTATATAACAGCCACCCTTTTAAAAAAATAAAATAAATATATATACCTACATACGTTGTATCATCCATTAGAATTGTGTCTTAACTTTAACCATCTTATATTCTACTTTTACATCGTATTTGATTAAAAGATTGGATGACTCAAGATTTCAGAGTTACCTTTTCATTTATGAACCCAATTTTCATTGGACATCTGCAACAACTTTAAAGTTTATACATGAGGGTCAAGGAAAGGAAGCACTTGACACTGCACTAAGGCCAAGACACCCAACATGTCTAGACTTGGACGAACACTAGATCGTTCACCAAAAGAAGTGCCAAACGTTATGTGGTGGTCCTGAAAAGGACCGTTTTATTGTGATTCCAGGAATCAGGGTTCTTAAGCTTTCTTCTCAGTCTTCTTGGGAAGGAGGACAGCCTGGATGTTGGGCAGTACACCACCCTGGGCGATGGTGACTCCGGCTAGGAGCTTGTTCAACTCCTCGTCATTCCTTATGGCCAGCTGCAAGTGACGAGGGATGATACGGGACTTCTTGTTATCCCTAGCAGCATTGCCTGCCAACTCGAGGACTTCAGCCGCCAAGTACTCCATGACTGCGGCTAAGTAGACAGGGGCACCAGCTCCAACTCTCTCGGCGTAGTTACCCTTGCGGAGAAGACGATGAATCCTACCGACAGGGAACTGAAGACCGGCGCGAGATGACCTCGTCTTTGCCTTGCCCTTAGCCTTACCGCCTTTGCCACGTCCTGACATTATAATTTCTTTAGATGAATACGGAAGTCCCTGAGAAGAATTGTTGTCGGTTCAATGTTAAGTGATGGCAGGTAAAATTATATATATACTGTTTACCTGTCGCAAGCTTAACCAATCATATTGCCAACTTTTAGTTTACTCAAATTCTATTGGTGCGGGTTTTTATTCGTCCTTTGTCTACTACGTAGTGTATAAACACATTTCACAACAGCGCCAATAGTACTCAAAATCTACGTAATCATGCCTCCCAAAGCCAGTGGTAAAGCAATCAAGAAAGCCGGCAAGGCTCAGAAGAACATTGTCAAGAGCGACAAGAAGAAGAAGCGTAAGAGGAAGGAGAGCTATGCCATCTACATCTACAAGGTACTCAAGCAAGTTCACCCGGACACCGGTGTCTCCTCTAAAGCTATGAGTATCATGAACAGTTTCGTGAACGATTTATTCGAGCGTATCGCCGCCGAAGCATCTCGTCTCTCTCACTACAACAAGCGTTCAACCATTACTAGTCGGGAAATTCAAACTNTAAGTTTTATTTTTAACTTTTTGGTCAGTAAGTATTGATTTAATCAATGTAAATTCGAGAGCAGGTATATTAACCATGTTGACACTTAGTCACCTCTCGATAACCTAAAAAAAAAGTATTACATATTCCAATCATAACTTATTAGTTTATGTATTTTTTTGATAATAATTAAATTAAATATAAAAATGAGAATACTTTAACTGTGGAAATGGTTCCACTTTCAAAAGATTGGAGTGAATGAAACTAAATAAATAGAAAATTCATTTTGACTTTTAGAATCTACCTGCTGCGCATCGCAAAGACGTTTTGGGGAAAAAAAGGGGCACCCCTGAAGATTCTCTCAACCATTTGGCATGCCCAATGATGGGAGCCCTACAGCGTAGCCTATATTCCACATTTGAGTTAGATATCTCCAAAAAAAGTTAAAATGTTAACGCCCTGTAGACCGGTAACGTAGCGTTTGCGGACCTATGTTATGCTACATGAATATTTAATCAGGAAATAAGCCGAAGAATTACACCCTTCTGCATGTACATGATATTTAGGAAACGTGATAGGAATTAGGAATGTTTCAGGAAATGTTAAATTTAATTCCGGAATCGTAGTGTGAAGCTAGAGAAATGCTGTGTTGGCTTACCAAAATTTAGTTTTAAAAAATTAAGTTTGTTTTATTTTGAATGCCTCTTCTAATGTTTGTGAAAACCAAATTGGATCTCCATCAATTCTATTTATTATAAGAGTATATAACAGCCACCCTTTTAAAAAAATAAAATAAATATATATACCTACATACGTTGTATCATCCATTAGAATTGTGTCTTAACTTTAACCATCTTATATTCTACTTTTACATCGTATTTGATTAAAAGATTGGATGACTCAAGATTTCAGAGTTACCTTTTCATTTATGAACCCAATTTTCATTGGACATCTGCAACAACTTTAAAGTTTATACATGAGGGTCAAGGAAAGGAAGCACTTGACACTGCACTAAGGCCAAGACACCCAACATGTCTAGACTTGGACGAACACTAGATCGTTCACCAAAAGAAGTGCCAAACGTTATGTGGTGGTCCTGAAAAGGACCGTTTTATTGTGATTCCAGGAATCAGGGTTCTTAAGCTTTCTTCTCAGTCTTCTTGGGAAGGAGGACAGCCTGGATGTTGGGCAGTACACCACCCTGGGCGATGGTGACTCCGGCTAGGAGCTTGTTCAACTCCTCGTCATTCCTTATGGCCAGCTGCAAGTGACGAGGGATGATACGGGACTTCTTGTTATCCCTAGCAGCATTGCCTGCCAACTCGAGGACTTCAGCCGCCAAGTACTCCATGACTGCGGCTAAGTAGACAGGGGCACCAGCTCCAACTCTCTCGGCGTAGTTACCCTTGCGGAGAAGACGATGAATCCTACCGACAGGGAACTGAAGACCGGCGCGAGATGACCTCGTCTTTGCCTTGCCCTTAGCCTTACCGCCTTTGCCACGTCCTGACATTATAATTTCTTTAGATGAATACGGAAGTCCCTGAGAAGAATTGTTGTCGGTTCAATGTTAAGTGATGGCAGGTAAAATTATATATATACTGTTTACCTGTCGCAAGCTTAACCAATCATATTGCCAACTTTTAGTTTACTCAAATTCTATTGGTGCGGGTTTTTATTCGTCCTTTGTCTACTACGTAGTGTATAAACACATTTCACAACAGCGCCAATAGTACTCAAAATCTACGTAATCATGCCTCCCAAAGCCAGTGGTAAAGCAATCAAGAAAGCCGGCAAGGCTCAGAAGAACATTGTCAAGAGCGACAAGAAGAAGAAGCGTAAGAGGAAGGAGAGCTATGCCATCTACATCTACAAGGTACTCAAGCAAGTTCACCCGGACACCGGTGTCTCCTCTAAAGCTATGAGTATCATGAACAGTTTCGTGAACGATTTATTCGAGCGCATCGCCGCCGAAGCATCTCGTCTCTCTCACTACAACAAGCGTTCAACCATCACCAGCCGGGAAATTCAGACAGCCGTCAGGCTGCTTCTCCCTGGTGAGTTGGCTAAGCACGCTGTCAGTGAAGGTACCAAGGCTGTTACCAAGTATACTAGTTCGAAATGAGACTGAGCCATGCCGGATATATAAGAAAACGGTCCTTTTCAGGACCACCAACAATTTCAGTTGTTCACTATTATTTATCCTGACTCAATTATATAACACGTAACACGCTCTTTCTCCTGGCCTCATGGGAAATAATATGATCTCTGTAGTCTGGGTGTTGGGATTTTAATTTATGTAACATAACAAGAATGAGAAAAGGTGTATTTTGCCTTTAGGTTTAAATACAAGGTAATTTTCAAATGTATCGCCAAGCCAAACTTGTGGGCCAGTATTATTATTTATATCAGTATAAAACAGTCGCTTATGAGCTTTTCGAAAATTCCCAAAGGAGCAAGTCCAACGGATTAAGGTCCGGTAAGCGTCGTGGCTATGGAATAGGGCCACCTCGACGTATCCATTGCTCCCAAAAGACTTGATTTGGGTGTTGCGTGACAAGCATGAGGCAATGTGGCGAAGGCACATTGTGCATACACCACATGCCTTGGCGAAATTTTAAAGGCACATCCTCTAATAGGCCTGCGAGTGTATTTCCTAGAAAATCATGGTAATCCACTCCTGACAACGGATTCAGCAAATTTTCTACACTTTGATTTTACATTATTTTATCTATTTACTATATTTATTATGATACATCACTATAATATTATAAAAAATCCCATATAAATAAAATTAACGATTCGTCTGTACATTGATCAGAATTGAAAAATGTTTCAGGTAAACTATTTATTTAAGGAGAAGTGAGGGTGATCCCAGATGGCCGCTCCTTCATCGACCCCTTTTAAAAGAATGATTTTCTTCTTCGACCCCCTTGCATTTTTCCATTAATATACCGAGTACAACATTATCATATAAGTAGTAATAATTGAAAATAAAAAACTTTAAGGTACCAATTTGACTAAGAACACGGACAAAAAATTAGAGAAAGTGGTTTGATAGATTCACGTTTTAGTATTTTTGTATTATTTTAATTTTTAATTTAAACACGATTTCAGAAGCTGATATTGTAATTGGACAATAATTCCATTTTAATTAATGTGGTCGTTGTGCTTGGTGTATTAATATTTTATTTTTTTAATTTTTGGTTTGGTCAGGAATTTTCTATCATCGTATAGTCACCATAACTACCAACATAATAATATATATTATATTCTTCCAATAATTGTTCAGTGAAATTTGAATGTCACCGTCATTAATCATAATTCATTGCAGTGAAACGGGTCAAACAATTTCCTTTCGACAATCAACGGACTTCTGTATGAAGAAGTAAGTTATTGTAAAGTTTATCATTATATTCATTCAGTTGAGAAAACAGGCGATCGTTCAAAACCTTAGCTTTAAATGAGCTGATTGTTTTAATAAGCAAATGCAAAACAGAATGAAGATTCTCTAGTGAATGTTTGGCAATTTAACGCAGTACACTGTCAGAATGTCGGGAACAATTTTTGAACCACGAAAAGCCACCCTTTGATGGTGTACCATCAGAAAATGCGCAGTTACATTATTAATTAATAGGCATTTTATATTGTTGCAAAAAAATCTCCATACAATTAAATATTTTATGTTCACCTGCAGTGTACATATGTATTGTGAAACTTCGCTTTTCGCCATTTTTATGTAATTTCTCCCAATCTAGAGCTATAATATTATGGCATAATATAACATGCACGAAAAGTGAAATCATCCAAATTATACTTTTAATAAGCTATTAATTTGTCAAAAATTTTCTTAAATGTCATATATAGCCTGAAGAAATCCCAACGTGGGAAATAATAGCAAATATAAAAAGAAAAAGTTTGGTATTTATTAAATTAAAACCATTTTAAAAAAATCCCATATAGGCCAAACAATTTTCAAGAAGAGGAAATATTTTAAGAGAATTGACTGGTTTGCCATTCACTAATTAAGAAGATTTTAGTATATCCTGACATTTCATCTATCAAAGCAGTTTTTATTACCTCCAGTATTGCTGGTGAAATTATTTTTTGGTATATGACGATACCCGGCCTTTGCAATCAAAGAAATAATATTGTAAATGGCTTTTAATTTCTAATCCGCCAGCATCATTTACAGAAATCAATTCGAATAGACGAAATAATTTAAAATTCCTGCCTAAAGACACGCAAACTTTTGGGTCTAGACTAGACAGTCATCACTCACGAAATGAAAGAGATATTTTGGTGGTCCTGAAAAGGACCGTTTAAATTGGTGTTACAGTTGACCCAAATTGTTTAAGCTCGTTCGCCACGGATCCTCCTAGCCAGTTGGATGTCCTTAGGCATGATGGTCACACGCTTAGCGTGGATGGCGCACAAGTTAGTGTCCTCGAAAAGACCGACGAGGTAAGCCTCGCTAGCTTCCTGAAGAGCCATCACTGCGGAGCTCTGGAACCTCAGATCAGTCTTGAAGTCCTGGGCGATTTCTCTCACGAGACGCTGGAAAGGAAGCTTCCTGATGAGGAGCTCGGTACTCTTTTGATACCGCCTGATCTCACGGAGAGCGACAGTGCCGGGCCTATATCTGTGAGGCTTCTTGACACCACCTGTGGCAGGGGCGCTCTTCCTGGCTGCCTTGGTGGCAAGCTGCTTCCTCGGGGCTTTGCCACCAGTGGACTTCCTTGCAGTTTGTTTGGTACGAGCCATATTTGAAGTTAAAAGTGATTGGGATGTGAGGTTCTAGTTGTTACCAGTAGATGAAATATTGTATAATTTAGCGGAATACTTATACTAATGGCAGATTTTCCGTCCATCCTATTGGCCGAATTTACAACACGCTTAGGGCCAATGGACTGCCGTCTTTTTTCTATCAACCTATATAAGCACCTCGAAATCATTTGCGTTTATTATTCAAAATCATCCACGTCAAAGTTCCAACTCTAAATCAACATGACTGGCAGAGGCAAGGGCGGCAAAGGTCTTGGCAAAGGAGGCGCTAAGAGGCACAGGAAAGTACTGCGAGACAACATCCAGGGCATCACCAAGCCCGCTATCAGGAGGCTGGCCCGTCGTGGTGGAGTAAAGCGTATATCTGGTCTCATCTACGAGGAGACTCGCGGTGTCCTCAAGGTGTTCCTCGAGAACGTCATCCGTGACGCTGTCACCTACACCGAACACGCCAAGAGGAAGACCGTTACTGCTATGGACGTTGTTTACGCGCTCAAGAGGCAAGGGCGTACCCTCTATGGTTTCGGCGGTTAAGGAGCTAAAACTTTATGGTGCTCGTCAGCCGAGCATCTCATCTCAAACGGTCCTTTTCAGGACCACCAAATTAATTATCTCTACTTCTACATGACCCCATCTAGCTCAGTCCTCGGATGTAAAGACTGTATTTAAACTAAGACGGGGAACACTTTGGGTTCCGTATGTGTCCGCGAATCATGAAACGTGTGATGATAACTTGAGCAAATTCGACCCATTGTGATGAGATTTGGTAGACATGTTCATTGCCCAGGACGAGTTCGTTGGGCAACAAATTCACAAAAGACGAATATATTAGGATGTGGGCTGTTAAAGTTAAATTGAATATCGAATGGAATGCTTCGCAGGCGTTGGTTGTTGTCACCCTAATATATTCGTCTTTTGTAAATTTTTAAAAGGAAATTCAAGTATCCGCCAACATTTCAATGAAAAGTAGTGAAGTGCCAAAATTAAAGCGTCGGTCGTCCCGATTTATTTATAGCCAAAGTGTTTAAAGAACTTATAATTATTATGTGTAAGTTTTTATATAGATTTGAATATGTGAAAGTCCTTTCTAATTTATTTAGGAGTATATCAATTATAATACATAAATTACACTTTTCAACATGTATTTTATATTATACTAGCTAGATACCCATGCTTCGCTACGGAGTTTTATTTTAATTTGATAAGTTTATAAACTACAATGACAAAACATGTAAATTATTTTACTATGCGAGAATATCTAGATTCTATCCCTGCCACTTATTTCTATTGATAAGACAATTTGCAAATTTACCCCCCTCCTAAATGAAAATATGTACATAACAACAATTACTGTACTCTTAAAGAGCTTTTCAAAGAGATGCATCATGAAGGCTATCCATTAGTTGTACCCCTGTCAACAAAATATTAAATTTCTAACATTCATGTAGACAGTGATTTCCCCCTCGCTTTGAAGGGGAAAAGTGTGCAAATGTTCATGGAGATAGGACAAAAACTGTATATTTGTGAAAAGAACATACACACATACCACATACGTTGATTTTTAGATAATATATAAATTATGATGTATTATATTATTGTTGTATTAGGTATCTTTATTGTGTGTAGACTTAATTTTATTGTACTTATATTACATACGTAGAAGATTTTAGTTTTCATGAGTACCTGTAATGTTAAGTTGATCCAAGCCCTTCTAATAAATAATGGCATTCACTTATAAGTGTGTGAAATGTTTAATTTATGAAAGAAACATTTCTTTAATTTTTATTATTTACAAAAAAACAATTATTTGAAAAATTTTATCACACTAATAACATTTGAAGAAGAAGAATCATCGAACAAGAATTTGAGATCAAAACCAATAACCTAGATCTTAGGCAATATAAGTAATGGCATTAAAATTAAAATCGTCAAAAATAATTACAAATATGCATTTAATTTGTTATTTGGATGTTCTGAAATTTATAATTATTTTCATCATTATAGATGTTAAAAGTGTCCTCAATATAAGGCGTTTTTACTTCCATGAAAATGGAAGTATGGTGATACCCTCCAAAACGTGATTCCGAGATCTCTATGAAGGAGGGGTCTTAAGAACCCGGGGGTATCATGGAAATCCGTTTCATATACATGTATGTATGTACGTACGTTCGTTCGTTCGTACGTTCGTTCGGATCTTTAAAACTCTATAACATCGCTTCAAGACATCGTATTGAGATGCGGTTTTCGGCATTTTTTAGAACTTTTGTCGGCTGAACTGATGGCGCAAACTACATCATCGTAGCTTACGACGTTTCGGAGCTACAGCCACTTAAGCACGAAATCGGTCTGTCGACGATAACTTCAGTAGGCTTTATTTGATTTCAATTTCCTTTGGGGTGTATATGTGCCCTATATAGTAGATTGTACCTATACTTTTTGAGCACAATCGGACAAGTGGTTTGGAAGATATTGA
>KZ652309.1:0-14989 GCA_001010745.2 Gerris buenoi
GAAGGCCCCTAGGCGGCCTTGTAAACCGTCCCAACTCGTGGGTATTAGATGAGTAATGAAAATAAAAACAAACATAGAGTAGGAGAGGGTGAGATCGGCACTGAGGTCGGGTTAGGAGGAGATAGGGATAACGTTTTTACTCTGAAGCGATCTTTAGTCAGGTCCCCTGCTCCTGTGGGGGAGGAGAGTGATATAGGTGGCGTAAGTGATATATGAGGTGTAAGTGGTGTAAGTGTGGAGAATAAGGGTGAGGATGAGAGACCGGAGAAGCGCAAAAAAGCTTCTCCGATAGAGGGTCCAAGGAAAACTCCAGACGGGAATGAGTCACAAGCGGTTAAGAAACAGCGTACAAATATTGACATATTGGAACAAGGAAATAAACTCGCGGAAAAAAACAAGAGATCCTGTCGGAGTTTTACGAAGAGAAGCTAAGGATAGAACAGAAATTTAAGAAGAAGGGAATCAGTCTGAGTGACCAGTTGTCGGGGTAGCTAAATTAATAGTCAAAATGTCTTTGCTGGTAGATTATTCGCTAGTCACCGTTATCAGTAATAAGGTAGAGGAAATGTGCGATCGAGTGGTAGAGAAGCTTGACGTGAAACTTAATAGTGTAAAACAAGTAAATCAGAATAAGAGGTCGTATGCCAGCATCACAAAACAGCTTCCATTTGCTCCATTGAATGTCGCGGAACAGTTCCCACCCCTTAAGGGGATGGGGAAAGTCGAGGTACAGGATAGGCGATCAGATAAGCATGTGGCTTTAATTTACCCAGATAGAGAGGATGTACCAAGGGATTCTGATGAGACTAAGGGGAAAGTTAAGTCGTTATTTGATCCAGTGAAAGATAGGCTAAACATAAGCGGGGTAAGAAGAGTTGCCAATGGAGGTATCGCGTTTACCACGCCAGATGACGCAAGTTTAACCAAGCTAATAGGGAATGATATGTTAAAAGAGCTAGGGTACAGGGTTAGAAAACCACCCGAAAGGCTACCTATGATAATTATATCAGGGATTCAATCTGACCTAGGTGAGGATGATTTCTTCCACAAGTTATGCGAACAGAATCTAGAAGACTCAGAGATTACTGTAGAGGAACTCAAAGCAACATACAAATTTAGGTTCAAGAGAGGCCCGAGAGGGCTTGAGGTAAACAGCTGGGTATTAAGCGTATTGGCTAGAATCAGGGAGATACTCGTTAGCAAAAATAAACTGTATATTGATTAGAGCTGTTGTCCAGTTAAGGACTATGTAGATGCCATCAGATGTGCGAAATGTACAGGATATGGTCATATTGCTAAATTCTGCAAAGATGAGAAGCCAACGTGCGGATATTGTGCTAACGAAGGGCACCAAGCTAAGGATTGTCCAAATAAAGAATCTCCTCCGCAGTGCGCGAACTGTTTGAGGTTCAAGAGAAATTCAGATCATGGGTTAGGGGATCGGAACTGCCCAGCATACAGGTATCACGTGGATCGAATGATTAAGCGAACTAATTATGATTAGGATCAGCGCTGAACATAAACAGAGCGGAGGAGAGAGATGGTGGGCGCAGAAGGATAATAATAATCTGACGATGCGCAACAATAAAGCTATCAATGATTTAATTGCTAACTGGACCTCTAAGCTACGCATAACAGCTAACAACGCTATGAAAAGCAAACAAAAAGTAATGGGGAAGTCTAGGAGGAAGAAAGGCAAGGCAGGTTGCAAAAAAGGAATTGAGGATTGGGTAGGAAAACAGCAGATTATCAATTAATAGTGATAAATCAGATATCGACAGCTTGGTTATACTGGTAACCTCCAAGCTCCATTTAAAGACACGGGACACGAACCCCGACACAAGGGCAAACAGCAACAAATGTAGGGTCCCTCGTTGGACGAGGGAACTGTTAGCACTAAAGAAAGACACAAGCAAGGCTCGTAGGAAATGGCAGAAGGCCAAGGGTACAAAGCAAGAAAGTCAGCTGTACGATGAGCTAAAACGTAGGATGGCTAAGTACATGATGGTAAGGCTGATAGCTCGGGAACGTGAATAGTGTGAGTATATAGCATAGGGTGTAGGAGGCCTAAAAAGGCAGCCTAGTCAAACATTTACAAATAATGGTAAAATAGAATCGGGTAAAGGGTTCTAGGAGGCCTAAAAAGGCAGACTAGACAATCAATAATTAAAATAAATAAGTAAATTAGATAACACAGTAATAGATAATAAATAATGCTACAAAAGGCCAAATTACTAAAGCTAGAATAGGTCAATACCGAAAATACGAAAAAGGGTCTAGGAGGCCTAAAAAGGGTCTAGGAGGCCTAAAAAGGCAGACTAGCACATATAACTAACTAAACTGAAATAGGAAAATTTATTAGGGTATATTGGGGTACACTTACCGCAGTGGGCTCAGCTCCCAGCTGCTGAGTGGAGGCTGGCGCCCTCCCGGGACCACTAGCCGGCAGAGGAAACTCGGGTAGGAGGGAACGATATAAATTAAAAAATGTATTTCTTTATTCAGAGGCCGCAGCACGCGATGAAGAGGAATAAAAGGCAATTATAACAAGGGTCTGAGTTAATGTTTAAGATTGAAAGGTAAACAGTGGAGTCACCGGTCTCAAGGGGCGACCGGTCCCCGATCGTGTCTAGCGATCACTGGTAGGGACTCTCTGGTTGTCCCGGGGGCCGACCCTTGCCCCTTTTGTTTTAATTCTATAAGGAAAGTGTTCCTGTTTCTGTTCCGATCCTCTAAAAACAACATGAGTTATCTCACTTATCTCCTCTGATCTGCTTGGTGTCAGTTTGCTTACTGTAGTGTCTCCCCTGGTTCTAAGCTCAGGGTTTGCTAAAGCTAATTGAGGTTTTACTTTACGAGAGCTAAGGGAGCCAGTGCCTTTTTGAACTACCATAGAAGTCTTTGCCCCCTCAAGTATTTTCTTAATTTTAATCTTACATTCAAAATACTTAGCCTCGTATTCTACGTCGATTTCCTTTTCAATCTCCTCGTCCGGTATATCTTCATCTATCATCAGGTTGATAAGCTGGGTCTGCAAGGCGTCTAATTCTTTGAACCTCTTCTCTAGCCATTCTAACTGAGATTCTAGACTCACGCACGATGGAACTGCAGCCTTTAACTTCTCCACGATCTTGTTAAATATTTTCATAAAGTTCGCTCGAGCAATCTTCCTCGCTTTCTTAGTTCTGTCCATGTTCACGGTCGCCATAAATGTAAGAACAACTCAAATAGAACTATAAGTTCTTACACTTAAAATATCTTAAATTAATTTAACTCAAAAAATGAAACTCTTTTCTTCGAAATCTTAAACGAGTCCGACATTATATTTTCTTTGACACAAAACAAAACATTCAAAAAATAAACAAAAAAAACCATGGCAACATCTAACATAAATCAATCAGAAGAAGAAGATGATTTTATAAGTATACACGGAGATGAGGGGAAAACAACAGATCCGTGTTATTGTTGGTAACAATTCTTACCAAGCGCAAGCGGTAGAAAATCAAATCAAACTTTTGGAAGTCCTAGTAGAACAAAACTGAAAATTCATTCAAAAATNAGCTGCTGAGTGGAGGCTGGCGCCCTCCCGGGACCACTAGCCGGCAGAGGAAACTCGGGTAGGAGGGAACGATATAAATTAAAAAATGTATTTCTTTATTCAGAGGCCGCAGCACGCGATGAAGAGGAATAAAAGGCAATTATAACAAGGGTCTGAGTTAATGTTTAAGATTGAAAGGTAAACAGTGGAGTCACCGGTCTCAAGGGGCGACCGGTCCCCGATCGTGTCTAGCGATCACTGGTAGGGACTCTCTGGTTGTCCCGGGGGCCGACCCATGCCCCTTTTGTTTTACGCTGAAATGCAGCAGGGCGTGCTGCAAAGTGGAGGAACCTCTGGGCACCAGGCGCACCCAGTTGCATATAGCCTTCCTAGGGGTAAGGGCGAAGGCCCCTAGGCGGCCTTGTAAACCGTCCCAACTCGTGGGTATTAGATGAGTAATGAAAATAAAAACAAACATAGAGTAGGAGAGGGTGAGATCGGCACTGAGGTCGGGTTAGGAGGAGATAGGGATAACGTTTTTACTCTGAAGCGATCTTTAGTCAGGTCCCCTGCTCCTGTGGGGGAGGAGAGTGATATAGGTGGCGTAAGTGATATATGAGGTGTAAGTGGTGTAAGTGTGGAGAATAAGGGTGAGGATGAGAGACCGGAGAAGCGCAAAAAAGCTTCTCCGATAGAGGGTCCAAGGAAAACTCCAGACGGGAATGAGTCACAAGCGGTTAAGAAACAGCGTACAAATATTGACATATTGGAACAAGGAAATAAACTCGCAGAAAAAAACAAGAGATCCTGTCGGAGTTTTACGAAGAGAAGCTAAGGATAGAACAGAAATTTAAGAAGAAGGGAATCAGTCTGAGTGACCAGTTGTCGGGGTAGCTAAATTAATAGTCAAAATGTCTTTGCTGGTAGATTATTCGCTAGTCACCGATATCAGTAATAAGGTAGAGGAAATGTGCGATCGAGTGGTAGAGAAGCTTGACGTGAAACTTAATAGTGTAAAACAAGTAAATCAGAATAAGAGGTCGTATGCCAGCATCACAAAACAGCTTCCATTTGCTCCATTGAATGTCGCGGAACAGTTCCCACCCCTTAAGGGGATGGGGAAAGTCGAGGTACAGGATAGGCGATCAGATAAGCATGTGGCTTTAATTTACCCAGATAGAGAGGATGTACCAAGGGATTCTGATGAGACTAAGGGGAAAGTTAAGTCGTTATTTGATCCAGTGAAAGATAGGCTAAACATAAGCGGGGTAAGAAGAGTTGCCAATGGAGGTATCGCGTTTACCACGCCAGATGACGCAAGTTTAACCAAGCTAATAGGGAATGATATGTTAAAAGAGCTAGGGTACAGGGTTAGAAAACCACCCGAAAGGCTACCTATGATAATTATATCAGGGATTCAATCTGACCTAGGTGAAGATGATTTCTTCCACAAGTTATGCGAACAGAATCTAGAAGACTCAGAGATTACTGTAGAGGAACTCAAAGCAACATACAAATTTAGGTTCAAGAGAGGCCCGAGAGGGCTTGAGGTAAACAGCTGGGTATTAAGCGTATTGGCTAGAATCAGGGAGATACTCGTTAGCAAAAATAAACTGTATATTGATTAGAGCTGTTGTCCAGTTAAGGACTATGTAGATGCCATCAGATGTGCGAAATGTACAGGATATGGTCATATTGCTAAATTCTGCAAAGATGAGAAGCCAACGTGCGGATATTGTGCTAACGAAGGGCACCAAGCTAAGGATTGTCCAAATAAAGAATCTCCTCCGCAGTGCGCGAACTGTTTGAGGTTCAAGAGAAATTCAGATCATGGGTTAGGGGATCGGAACTGCCCAGCATACAGGTATCACGTGGATCGAATGATTAAGCGAACTAATTATGATTAGGATCAGCGCTGAACATAAACAGAGCGGAGGAGAGAGATGGTGGGCGCAGAAGGATAATAATAATCTGACGATGCGCAACAATAAAGCTATCTATGATTTAATTGCTAACTGGACCTCTAAGCTACGCATAACAGCTAACAACGCTATGAAAAGCAAACAAAAAGTAATGGGGAAGTCTAGGAGGAAGAAAGGCAAGGCAGGTTGCAAAAAAGGAATTGAGGATTGGGTAGGAAAACAGCAGATTATCAATTAATAGCGATAAATCAGATATCGACAGCTTGGTTATACTGGTAACCTCCAAGCTCCATTTAAAGACACGGGACACGAACCCCGACACAAGGGCAAACAGCAACAAATGTAGNGTCAGTTTGCTTACTGTAGTGTCTCCCCTGGTTCTAAGCTCAGGGTTTGCTAAAGCTAATTGAGGTTTTACTTTACGAGAGCTAAGGGAGCCAGAGCCTTTTTGAACTACCATAGAAGTCTTTGCCCCCTCAAGTATTTTCTTAATTTTAATCTTACATTCAAAATACTTAGCCTCGTATTCTACGTCGATTTCCTTTTCAATCTCCTCGTCCGGTATATCTTCATCTATCATCAGGTTGATAAGCTGGGTCTGCAAGGCGTCTAATTCTTTGAACCTCTTCTCTAGCCATTCTAACTGAGATTCTAGACTCACGCACGATGGAACTGCAGCCTTTAACTTCTCCACGATCTTGTTAAATATTTTCATAAAGTTCGCTCGAGCAATCTTCCTCGCTTTCTTAGTTCTGTCCATGTTCACGGTCGCCATAAATGTAAGAACAACTCAAATAGAACTATAAGTTCTTACACTTAAAATATCTTAAATTAATTTAACTCAAAAAATGAAACTCTTTTCTTCGAAATCTTAAACGAGTCCGACATTATATTTTCTTTGACACAAAACAAAACATTCAAAAAATAAACAAAAAAAACCATGGCAACATCTAACATAAATCAATCAGAAGAAGAAGATGATTTTATAAGTATACACGGAGATGAGGGGAAAACAACAGATCCGTGTTATTGTTGGTAACAATTCTTACCAAGCGCAAGCGGTAGAAAATCAAATCAAACTTTTGGAAGTCCTAGTAGAACAAAACTGAAAATTCATTCAAAAATTGGATATTTCAAGTCTGAATACATAGAAAAGTGATAATAATTATCATATTATTCCTGATTTTAACAATAATTTATTGCCGTTTACGGGCAATGAAACTACTGTGGAAGCATCTGCGTGACTTTCTCACATTAATGGGTTAGCCAGTCTACACTCGCGGCCTCCCTCAGTCAAATTAGATGCAGCAAGGACCTGCTGCAAAAAACTGGGTCATAAGATGGAAGTTAGAAACTTGGTCTGATTTTCAAAATGCTTTTATTAAAACATTTATTGGAGAAACCCACACTTTAAGTTTGTTTTAAAAAAATGAATGCTAGAGTTCAGAATACAAATGACTCAGTTTACGAATATTTTCATGACAAAGTTCGTTTATGAACTGACCTTGATTTATCATTTATCGAAACGAAAGAAGCAGTTCTGTAAATGGGAGGTAAAGGGCACTATGTGCCAAATTGTAAATTTTTCAGGAGAGCTATTTTATTGATTTTTTAATGATGCATGGCGTATATGTATGTAAGGCCATACTGATAAGACAAGTAGCTCTCTCACTCTACTAAGTGGACTATACCCAGGGCACTATCTGGACATAGTGCTAACTTATTCTTAATTCTCTGGAGGTAAACAACTACATGTCCAAATAGTGCTCTTTACCTCCCCAGCATGTTGGTTCATAGTGCTTTTTCCAACTGGCTAAATCCGTGAGTTTTAGTATTAGGACATAGTGCCTTCTACCTCTAAAAAAGGGGGAAAAGATAAATAGGAAACTTTTAAAACCTCAATTTCGTAAAAAATTGAGATAGTGCCCTTTACCTCCCATACACAGAGTTATAGAAGGGTTATGACCCCGTGACCTTGCCCAACACTTGTTAAGCGTTCCTGTTCATGGCGTAGATTATTTTTTAAAGGCTATAAAAACTTATAATCGTATCGATGGAAATAGATCATAACTAAAGAAAAATATTAATTTTACAGCTTTGACTGCTAACCAAAACGTTAGAATTCGTCAGACGACTAAACTGTAGGGTGGTCCTTAAAAATTAACATTTAAATTTTGTATGGGGCACCAAATTATTTTATTCTACGGCAGTACCGGCTCGGGCAGTACCGGCGAGTCAGCTAATTCAACATAAAATAGTACAGAAATCAGTTTAAAAATCTGATTAAAATAAGAAAGTATAATAATGCAATTTGTCATTTTAATAAATGTTTATGTAATTAATCTCATTAGAACTGAATAAATATTAATTTTTAAAATTGTGTGTTAGTAGTCCATAGTCCAACATCTAATGTGTAGACAAGTCTCAGTGTGCTCTCTGATATTGAAGGGAGTAGAGCTAGAGTTTTACTTGCTGTGCAAAGAGTGATTTTTTTATCGGTGTAAAAATAGTTTTAGACATATTGAATTTAGACGTTACAGTAGAATTTACTGAATTGTTCAATACAAATATTTTACTTTGCTTTTAAGACTACACTGAAACTGTCTGCATTAAGTTGTTCTGCTACACCTAGAACTATTACTGAAGGTACTAATAAAGCTTAAGACTACACTGAAACTGTCTGCATTAAGTTGTTCTGCTACACCTAGAACTATTACTGAAGGTACTAATAAAGCTTAAGACTACACTGAAACTGTCTGCATTAAGTTGTTCTGCTACACCTAGAACTATTACTGAAGGTACTAATAAAGCTTAAGACTACACTGAAACTGTCTGCATTAAGTTGTTCTGCTACACCTAGAACTATTACTGAAGGTACTAATAAAGCTTAAGACTACACTGAAACTGTCTGCATTAAGTTGTTCTGCTACACCTAGAACTATTACTGAAGGTACTAATAAAGCTTAAGACTACACTGAAACTGTCTGCATTAAGTTGTTCTGCTACACCTAGAACTATTACTGAAGGTACTAATAAAGCTTAAGACTACACTGAAACTGTCTGCATTAAGTTGTTCTGCTACACCTAGAACTATTACTGAAGGTACTAATAAAGCTTAAGACTACACTGAAACTGTCTGCATTAAGTTGTTCTGCTACACCTAGAACTATTACTGAAGGTACTAATAAAGCTTAAGACTACACTGAAACTGTCTGCATTAAGTTGTTCTGCTACACCTAGAACTATTACTGAAGGTACTAATAAAGCTTAAGACTACACTGAAACTGTCTGCATTAAGTTGTTCTGCTACACCTAGAACTATTACTGAAGGTACTAATAAAGCTTAAGACTACACTGAAACTGTCTGCATTAAGTTGTTCTGCTACACCTAGAACTATTACTGAAGGTACTAGTAAAGCTTAAGACTACACTGAAACTGTCTGCATTAAGTTGTTCTGCTACACCTAGAACTATTACTGAAGGTACTAATAAAGCTTAAGACTACACTGAAACTGTCTGCATTAAGTTGTTCTGCTACACCTAGAACTATTACTGAAGGTACTACTAAATCTTAAGACTACACAAGGTACATCACCACTTTTTTTTATCATTTTTCTTAGTTATCTACAGTCCATTTTTACCATTTCTCCACTGGACATTAAGCACAGCCAAAGAATTATTTGTTTCATTTGTTCTGTGAACATGTAGTTTTTGTATGTCTTCAATTGATGGCAATTCCTTTGGGTTGTTCCATTATTCATCTTCTAAATATTTTAAAGCTTCTGCACCTATATCATAGTTGAAATTCCTATTGTAAATGGAAAGCCAACCTTCAATTATTTTTTTTAATGTCGGAATCATTCTCATCTTTTTTCAGCCTCGTTGCAACGGGTATAGCACATTTTTTTTAATGTTGGCCCTACAAAGTTTATGACTGAAGGGACTTTAAATGTTTCTTTCTCATTAAAGCCACTTCTAAGCTTAAAAGCTTTTATTAGTAAGTCATAATGCTTTGGACGGAATACTTCCGACAAACTTTTTATATATCTTTATTAATGGCTTGGATTGATTTGAGAACCATTGCCATCTGCCTTAATTTTGTTCTAATTAGATTTTTATAATGGCTTTTACATAGCATGTGAGGATAAGTGGTTGCCATATGCGATTATTGTTTCATTATTTTTAATTATTTCTGTTATATCATCAGATCTCATCCCTGGAAAAATTTCATTTTTTAATCTGTCACAAGCATCGACGGGTGTTTGTACTTATTTGCAATTAAGCATTATTTTGTATAGGGTGGGGTTGGCCTTCAATTCTGGCCCCCACCAGATTTTGTCTACTATTAGCTTTAGAAGTCAGTCGGCCTACAACTACTCTAGAGATATGTAATACTATTCATTGATTAAAATTATTTTAACTCTATTCTAAACATTTTTTTTATTATTTCTTAACTCTATTCTAAACATTTTTTTTATTATTTCTAACTCTATTCTAAACATTTTTTTATTATTTCTAACTCTATTCTAAACATTTTTTATTATTTCGGATATCCGAGAATATCCCCCACAACGGGTAAAAGTCCTTTATATTTTATACTGTCAGAAACAGTTAAAAGAGAATGCTCTTGAGTATCTGGTGGATGTAGTTTGTTGCATGGAACAATATTTTACGTGTTTGGATAAATAAAATCTTTGAAGAGTAATAAAACAATAAGGGCAAGGAGAGTAATTGTAATCACTTTTTTTGTGTGCAATCATGACGGTTTCATTTGTATCTTGGTTGAACTTTTGGCAACCTTTGTTTCTCAATACACTTATCAGACACCTGGCGTTCTAACGATTTTACAGGGCAGGCAAGAATATTTATGACCTCTTGTTCCTTCTTGTGCTTTGTCAAAATATGTCTTCCAAATCTCACGACATTCTTCTGGCAAAATATGCAGACATATTCTTTGCTATCCTTCTTTAAACCTGCAAAATTAAATAAGTTGGTTATTGTACTATAGTGAAGAACCGTGAATTTTGTCATTTGATAAACAATTCTTCTTTTTTTTTATTAAAAAATCTTATTTTTAGTAATTACAAGTATAAAGTTGCAAGGCTGTTATGAATAAAACAGACTGGGCCTTTGTTTCTTAAACCCCCTACTTAGAGGGTGTTACTAAAAAGTAAAGGTTAAAAAATAATTTATTTCAGACTTCAGATTCATCTTCAACTTTATTTTCAGATTCTTTTAATTCGACGTTATTCTCGGAAGCCTCGTCAATTTCAGAGATTCTTTTGGGCAAGCTAATGTCCATGCTTAGATCACCTGTAAAAATACCTCTAATAATCTAAATACTTGCAGTAAATTGTGTGCAGTGTTGTATGAAAAGGGGTTTCCTGGCTCATTTCTGTGTACTACCTTAAAAGGCTTTAAAGTAGGCACATCAATTGAAAGTATAAAGAAACATGTTTATGGAATGTTTCTAATTATTATACCCTCCAGTTTCAATTCTGCTTCCGAGCTTACCAAAGAATTATGGAATGTTTGTAATATTATACCCTCCAGTTTCAATTCTGCTTCCGAGCTTACCAGAGAATTATGGAATGTTTCTAATTATTATACCCTCCAGTTTCAATTCTGCTTCCGAGCTTACCAAAGCACCTACACCTATTTTTTCACTAATGCCTTTAAAAGATCTCATATAAATTTTAATAATTAAAGGTTAGGATGTAATTTATTGAAACATATTTTTCAGATTAATTTATTATTTCAATTTTTGGTTGGATTTCTTTTGTCAAAAACTCATATCCTTCTAACATAACCTCAGATTCACGGTCTATTACTACCACTTCTACAGGCAAGCCAACCTACATGCTCAGAACACCTGTGATAAACATATTTAGTTCTTATTTTAACAGATTGATTTATTTATTATTATTTGTTTGGTTGGAGACAAGCTGTACAATAAAGAAAACCCCAACAACGCTCTACCAGTTAGAAATACACATGCTTCGGCAAAGAAATCACACGAAAGATTGCCTTGCCCTAATTGCTAAGGCATGTACAGCTCGTCACATTTAACAATGCATTTTAAAAAGTCTGACAAAAGAATTTAACACCATCAATCCAAGGACCAATAGAAAGAAGTCATATCATTTAAAAATGACTAATGAAAATAATACTCCGGTACTGGGCAAAGGTTTTTTTCCATAGCCACTTTTGGACATTTTTTTATTTATTTATTTGATGTTTTTAACTATTTTTTTTGCAAAATCATAATTTTTGAGTAATAAATAAACAGTTGTACTTTTCAATACGATGTCAGAATCATTTAAAATTATCATTTGGCCAAACTTGCGAGAAGACCACTTAAAAAAAGAAATAAAGGACGATTCTGATGTAATAGATTATGGTAACAAGCTATGTGAAAGAGACTCACAGGGCAAGTTTATAAGGCATGAGATGAAAAAAATTGATGAAACCCTAAAAAATTCAGCAGATGCCATCTTACCTAAACGTTATGACATATTTGTCCAATCAATTAGAACACTCTGTGAGCTGGGAAAAGGTGAAAGAGGAGGTTATAAAGTCCCTGCTGTTGTACACCAGTACGGCCAAAAATTTAGAAAATACAGTCAATTTATACTGTCAAAGTGTATTAAAGGCAAAGCCTTTATTAAAACAACGAGGAGCCAAATAATGGATGGGCAAATATTATATGACTCATCATTTAACCTAGAAATTGGCGCTCAAGCACGAAAACAGGCAGAAAGAAAAACTGGAGATGCTAGGGAGACAATACCCTCCTCTGATGATGTAAAACTCCTTAGTGATTATCTCTCTAATTTAGCCAAAACCTCTTATGACAAACTTACGAACGAGACATCAAAAAAACACATAGATTTATCAGCTTACAAATCCCTCGGGGAGGCTCTATTGGTAAAATTATGGCTGTTCAATCGAAAAAAGGTTGGTAAAGTCGAGAAGATACTTTTGGACGACTGGAAAAACAAAACTGTGGCGGACGAAGAAAGTGATGCGTTTCGTGGGTTGACGGATTCAGAGAAACTTAACTCATCGAATTTTTTAAGATTATCAATTAGGGGAAAACTAAATCGAACAGTTGGCCTCCTAATTCATAAAAATGACGAGCCTTACTTCGATATGTTTTTAACAATGAGAAAATTCGCAAATATTGAAAAAGGAAATCCTTATCTATTTACCGATAGAGATTCATTTTTAGAAGGAACAAGGCCCATGAGAGTTTTCAACGCTGTGCGGCGCCAAGAGACCCGACCTTTTCAGGGGAACTAAGTTTCGGAAATACCTTGCCATTGCTATTCAAATTAGTAAGCTGACTGATGAAGACCTTAATCAAGTAGCAAAATCTCTAGGCCACACTGATAAAACCCATTTGTCATCTTACCGAGGAGACCATAGCGCACTCCATATGGGCAGAAGATTAGCAAGATTCTTCACGCCGTTGATCAAAATGAGTTAGAAAATATAAGAGGCAAAACATTAGTGGACCTAGAGCCTGGCAATCATCAGTTCAATAATGAAGAGACATTCCTAAAAACTCCAGATATTGGCGCATCTGACAGTGCAGCAAAATCAAGTCAAGATGAAATTGAACCCCCAATTGACCTCCTTCCATCTACATCTAGAAGAAACGACGACTAAGACGACCACCGTTATTCCCACAGTGAGTCTTCGTCTGAGAGCGCTCACACATTAGAAAAAACTCCAGACAAAAATCGACTAAGGCGTTTTTCAAATAGAGCAGTTCCTTCTCGAATGCCATGGGGCAGTCTTATAAAGAAAATTATATGGGCAGAGTTCCAAAAAGAAATCGAATAAAACAGACTCCGGGTGTTGGCAAATTTAGGTTATACACACACTTATATTAGTTATGTAATTACTACTCTTGTAACAGTCTTGTAATGCTCAAAAGTAATAAAGACAAACGGGAAATATACTTCCTTGCAACATTTGTGGTGTGAATAACCCCTGCGTTTCACTAGATTTTCTCTACGTTTAAATAACAGCGTTCCAGTACTAAGATAATTATAAATTATAAATTGTAAAAATTATAGATTAAATAATTACTCTAAAACAAAAGGTTTGCTCAGTGTTTGTGTGGTGATATGAGATGAATATGAAAACAAAGAAAGCGGATATACGGATTATTATATAATAATAATAAGATTATAAAATTTTTATATAAGATAAATAAAATGATCGATAGAAACTACTTGTTGATAGATATGAATAACGCCACTTATCTGATTGATGTGATGAGTTGTATGATGATCAGTACCGATGTCTCGTACTTTTATGATGAATGAAAATCCACAGAATGAAATTAATAGCATATCACTAAAAACATTGTCAGTAGGTATTATGTCACTTTAAACCAACCCCACTCCTGACCCCTTACGGCATACCCCCCACTCATCGAGGCCACGCCAACCCCCCTATTGAGCCACATAGGCAGTTGGAAAAACAGATGTCAATGTCAGAATTATTATATAAGCCGAGGCACGTGGGGCGGAGCTTGGAAGAGTGGGGGTTGACTGACTCCGATCAGTCTGGGACACGAGGTCACCGGGCTCAAGACTGCACAGTCGGCGATTTTAGCAACATCAGCATATTTCTTTCAACAGTCGTTTTTAAAACATTATAATATTATAAATACCTCTATATATTCATATATATAGTTGCTTTCTCACTCTAACACATTATTTTAACGCGGTTCTCTTTTTTTTCGCATTTTAATACACAGAAATATTTTTTATTAGTCTTTTCGCTTTTAATACTGTTTTTTGTTTTTATTATCTGAATTAAATCATTTTACCGCTTGTTTACAAACACACACACATATGGAGGGGGTACAGGTCTAATTTTGAAATCAGATAATATTAAATAGGATATTTTAATTTGAATTAAATCATTTTACCGGGTATTACAATAGTTTCTTTCTCTCTTGTTATTCTTTTTTTTTTCTTATAGTTTAAATATGATATTTTATTTTGAATTCAGTCCTGTTCCCGCTTTTTATTTATATCTAATATAAATTGTCATTTTAGAATTAAATTAATATATTTTAATAATTGTTTTTCTTATTTGAATTCGAAAATTTTACCGCTTTGCTTACATATACCCACGCGCCCAGAAGTACACACACATATGGAGGGGGTACAGGTCTAATTTGGAACCAGATAATATTTAAGTAGTATATTTTAATTTGAATTTGAAAAAATGTCCCAGGCATACAGCTGATTACAAATAATATAGTGGAGGGGCTATTTAAGCCTTAAAAATTAAAACTATTGTCTGAAAAAATACTAGAAAATTTATAAAATAAATTTAAGAACAATTATTAATACCTTACCTAAATTATTCTATACACATTGTTTACAGCCGAATTGCATACTTCTTAATATTACCAGACTTATAAAACATAAATACCTCCTTTCTCACACATCTTTTATATATATATATATATATATACACACACACATACATACATACATACATA
>KZ652309.1:15230-28489 GCA_001010745.2 Gerris buenoi
TTTTTTTTTTTTTTTTTTTTTTTTTTTTTTTTTTTTTTTTTTTTTTTTTTTTTTTTTCATTTTTTTATTTGAATGATACATTTTATTATCATTTTTTACAGATAATTTTTATTTGAAAGTCTTTTGTTACTTTCGGTAAGCTTAGAAGCAATAATAAACGAATAATAATAACAGGGTGAAATTGAACATTTACAAAATGTCCCTAAAAGATTATGACATTAATTAGGGTGAAGAGAGATTGGCACCCCTTCAAAACATCCAAGCTTATTTCGAACCGAAGAGATAATTTTAGTATATTTTATAAAGGTCCAAAGGTTTAACAGGGATATACAAACCTTTTAGCACTACATGTTTGAGGGATATGTTGTGTTATTATGTTGGCTACACGTTTGAAGGGTCATAGCATTAATTCATGTTTGATAAAAACTTAAAGAGAAATTTGACCATGATTTCGATGAACAATGCCCGGGGATTAAATTAATGTTACATGTTAATGTATATTAATTACATATTAATGTACATGTTACCATATTTTTTTTAATCCGTACAACCTTTAACGGTATATGTATAGAATTTAAAATTATAATACAATATTTAATGGAAAGGATTACAATACATATATATACACACACACACACATATGTAGGGGGTGCAGGTCTAATTTGGAACCAGATAATATTAAATAGTATATTTTAATTCGAATTTGAAAAAAAATGTCCATAGCATACAACTGGTTTAAAAATTAAAACTATTATCTGAAAAATTGCTGGAAAAATGTATAAATAAATGTAAGAATAATTAGTAATACCTTGTCTATACACATGGTTTACAATCGAATTTCTTATAAAATAGAATAGTCTTATAAACCATATATACCTAAATATGTGTTTACACATGTGGTGTAGATGTCCCACTCGCATCTTACTTAACAAAGAAATGTATTTTTGAATAATTGGATAAACACAATAAAAACCCTTGTTATAATTTTGATATATATATTTCACAACAGTTTTAATTTTACAAAATATAACTTTTTACCTAGATTATAAATTTTTTAAAATCAATTAAATCCATTGAATCTTGTGTTTTGTAGACTCTCTCTCTCTCTTTAATTTTCTTTTTTCACTCGAAGATTCACTCAGAGTTTCTGTTCGTAATAATTATTTCTAACCTTTTATTTATACAGTAGTAGTAGATTAATAATAAAACAATATTATCGTAGTAATGATTTTTTTTTTTTTAAATCCATATCAGCTGTAAACTGGATAGATAATAACATTTTTATACACTCTTCATTAGACTCTAATTCTTCCATATCCTTTGTAGAGCCTGTACAATCTTCCTTTATCTCGTCCTTGTCACCTTCCCAGATTCTAGGAATATTGAATCTTGTCTTTTATACCGGGGAATTTAAAAGATTTCTTGACGAGGGGTATAATGTTTACGGTACAGTGTCTCGAGAAGAACTGAATGTAACCATGTAGTTTTGTAAAGGAACTGGATTAATACAATAAAAACACATGTTATAATTTTGAGATATATTTAACAAGTACATCTGTTATAATTTTACAAAATATAACCTTTTACCTTGGTTATAAAAATTTTAAATCAAATAAATCGAGTGAATCTTGCTGATTTGTCCCGTTAATTTTCTTTTCCGCAACCTCCTGCCTTAGTTTTTCCATACACTGTGCCTGTTCTGTAATACCTTTCTGCATAGAATCTATTTTGCGTAATAAAACTTGTATACACCCGTTCGTAGACTCTTTCTTGTCCGATCGCTTCCATAAAGTCTTGTAAACCATTTTCTTTTGACCCCATCTCTTGCATACAGCTTCCATAGATTCCACCATATGTACACTATCTTCTTTTGATTCCATATCTAGCATAAAATCGTCCACTGATTCTAACGCGTGTAATCAATCTTCTTTTATCTCGTAAATGTCACCTTCAGCGGGTTCTGTCGTTTGTAAGCACTCTAGCGCAGGTTCTAAACCCTCTACTGTTAAATGTTTCTGGTTTACAAACGCAATGGCTCTAGGATTATTGTAGACCCAAGCGGTAAGATTTTTGGCTACAGCCTGCGTACAAATTGAATAAGTATTATGGATCGTGTGGTACATGCAATTATCTAGACTGTTGGAAAATATTTGTTGAAACCCTTCCAGGTTGTGCATGTTTATAACGGGTCTTTGCACAATTCTTTCAATCAGCTCTATATTACCGTGTGCAAACACAAAACGGGCTTTGTCCACAAGGAACGGTAGAGTTTCATTGAACTTTGTTAAGCTAGTAGTAGAATAAGGCCTTACCTCGTTCTTTCTGTTTTTGTATGCGTAACCAACATCGTATTCAACCATGTTACTGGAGATGCCTAGTGTGTAGTGAAAAGTCATTTCTGGTGTTGCGATAGATAGTCAACTCCTTTGGAAACTTCAGCTCATCTGGCCCTGGTACGGAAGCAAGACAAACAATTACCCAGGGATAGGAATATTCAATCTTAGCCCTCATACCGGCAAATTTAAATTTCTTGGTTGGTGACATGATGTTTACTGTAGAGTGTTTAGATGACAACTGAATGTGTGTAGTTCCACCAATACCCACACACGCTTCTCGACCAATAGGAAACCTCAATACAACAACCAATAAAAATGTAGAACCTGTTGCACACAAAGTCACAACGGGGTCGTCCACAAATTAGACTAACAAGATATATTGTTTTAACTTTTAACACGAATTTAAAACATTAAAATGAGAGGTTGTAGAATTTAGGTGGGCTGGAAATGCCGAGGTCAGCGATTTTTTTACATGCCTAGGTGTGGGTCATTGACCTGTAGGTGTGGGTCATTGACCTGTGAGTAGGTCACCCAGCACCTCATTTTGTTTTTACATGTGGTTTGTTTAGTTGTCTTTTACCTCTGCACCTGTGAACACCTCTAACCACTTCCTGCCGCATCTTTAACCTCTAACCACTTGCAACAAAGGTATGTAAAATCATTTTTATTCTGTAGTGTATATAAACCACAACAGTTAAATTATTTAGTTTTATTATATATTTGGATATATTAAACAAGTATTACTATTTAAATACCGTGCTATGTAGTAGCAAAAATGTCCCTCTAATATTACATGTGTTTTCATTTACTGTTTGCAGATGTCTTCGTTCATTAACAAATTAAATATGAAAGTTGGCAACAGACCTAGTTTTATGAAGATAGTGGATTTGGTTGAAAATATACGTTACCCTATTTTGAAATTTGAGAAATTTGATGGGGAATTTGGACCTTACGTCGCAGCCAAAATACGTTATGGTGGACGTACTGCATCTGTAATTCTACCTAGCTGATTTGAGACAAGAATTAGCAAAGAGGATCTAAATACTTATAACAGTGAGTTATTATAATTAGCATTTTGTAATAAAACCGTACTTTTGAAATAAATATGTAATTTTAATGTGTATTTTTATTGGTTATTGTTTAGACTCAACACCAGGCAGTTTGGATCTGATTTTCAGTTGGTTGCCTACATGGGAAATAAAAACAGAAAAATGTATCTCGTTAACTTTGAATACACCCTGGAGCAATGAAAACTTGAAAAATTGAAATATTTATAAAAATAAATAAAAAATCTTTGTTAATACTACACTTTTTTTTATTAGTAGTTAATTATTTCCAACGGCTCCATTTTTTGTTGCAGTTTAACTTGATTAGACACAGGTAGTTTCGAATCCATTTGCGGTTTATCACCCATTTTGCTCACTGCACCATAATCTTTTGAAATTACACCTGCACACCTCATAAGTATATCCGGGTGCCTTTTAAAAACAGTGTAAGCCATTTGCCACCAGGGTTGTTATTTGCAAATACGTTTTTCCTGGGAAATTCACTAAGTATGTTTTTGATAGTGTCTTTGACATCTTTTGGTCCCCACAACGAACCTTGTTCAATTTCTTTAAGTAACTTATTTTTTATTTCTAGTTCTTCGCTCTTCGTCAATATCGTATGAGGTCCCGTTTTTCTTTCCATCGGTACTTTATTATTTATTTTATTGTGTAGTGTACTTTTAGGAATTGAAAATAATTTTGATACTTTGTTTAAAGACATTCCATTTTTTATTTCTTGCAAAGCCTTTCTTAAATCTTCTTCGGAGTATACAAACCGTTGGTATGCTTTTCGAGACATTGTGTTCCACAAAATAGGTTAAATAACAGGAATAAAATATTACTAGTAGATGTTTCTTCGCCAAACGCTACTTCAATTCTAAACACCCCCTTTCAATAGATAAACACTTTAATACTAGTTGTCATACTAATAAATGAACATAATATATACAAGCCAATGAACATAATCTATACCTGTGAATGAACATAATCTCTACCAGTCAATGAACATAATCTNCATAATCTATCAGGTATACAGAACTGATTATCCGGCCAAAATAGACCAAAATGTTTGTGTGGTGATATGAGATGAATATGAAAACAAAGAAAGCGGACTGTATAGGGTTTTAAATGATTATATAATATTAATAATAAACTTCACTTTACACTTTACATAAACTGAACACGAAACATGAGACGAGATTGAGACTGAGGCTACTTGTGTGAAGGATACGAACAGACTGATTGAATCAAGAATACAGAGCGAGCTAAACGCTCCTAGTGGTCATTTTAAGAATAAAAAATACGGAGACCTGAAGGGTGCTGCCATCTAGGGAGGGAAACAGAATTAGCGTCAGTCCCAACACTCTGTAAATAAGTATAGTATAGTCAAGTGATCATTATTTGGATAGGGTGTTGGTTGTGACATTGTTTTAAAGGTAGCCCCATACCTGAATCGTTCATTTCTCCTTTATCACCCGATATAAAATTGGTTGTGAGTAGTGATAACTAGTGTTTCCGAATATCGCAATAATTGATGCACCAGCCCCTTTATATTGCAGGTAACACTAAATAGTAATAGGCGCTTTTCTTTGCATTTTAAAAAAAAAAATCTTGAATAGTATTGACATTAGGCGAATTATGGAAATGTACAAATTTGTTCTTTATTAAATATTCAATAAAAATGGCCGTCTAAAGTTTTTTCTAGCTCCAACCCTTTTTGAGTTGCAAGCGCTCAATATTAGGAAATAAAAAAATAAAGTAGGTGAGGGGGGCATAAGAACTCTTTTATTAGACTCTCAATATTTATTTTTCCGTAGATTTTTGAGACCCCTCCATCCCCCCACTTGTCCTCCAATTTTAATAATTTTATTTTTTTTTAGAAGCAAGTAAAAGTCAATGATTTTGATTTTTACAAACCTAACCATCACCCCCCCCCCTCCCACCAAACCAATAATGTTAAAAAAAAGATTATGATTAAGAATATTTTTTGTTTTTCAATTTTACTTTGAATGGACTCTTAAATAAATCCTATAATTAAAAAAATAAAATAAAAAAATAGGGGTCTTGGGGGACTAGAAGGTGGGAGGGGGGTTCTTTTGCCACCTTTATTTTTTTTATATATAATTTTGAGCGCTTATAGCTCAGCTAGAAACAATTTTAGAGGTCTGTTTTAATTGGAAATTTAATGAAGATAAATTTTTTACAATACCATAATTCGCCTAGTGTAAAAAGCAAAAAATGATGCTGGTGAAAGAACAAGCGCAAGAAGTAACACCAAACCCAGACAACCCCACTCCAAGTAGAAGTGCTTCTACAGCAGAAACTATTAGTAGCAGCTCACGTAAGTCTATTTCAAATTATTTAGTAAGAACATTTAAAAAAAAAAAAAAAAAAAAAAAACCTGTGTTTGTAAATTTATGTATTCACGCGGTCGCGGAGGTTTATGTTCCCGGTCTTCCCGGCTTCTGCGGCGTAATATTGTTGAACAACCCCAGCAAGAAATAAATCAATGAGAAGAAGAAGATGATTTAATAAGTATACACGGAGATGAGGGGAAAACAACAGATCCGTGTTATTGTTGGTAACAATTCTTACCAAGCGCAAGCGGTAGCAAATCAAAACAACCTTTTCGAAAAAATCAAAATCAAACTTTTGGAAGCCCTAGTAGAACAAAACAGAATATTCATTCAAAAATTGAATATTTCAAGTCAGAATAAATCGAAAAGTGATAATAAATATCATATTATTCCTGATTTTAACAATAATTTATCGCCGTTTACGGGCAATGAATCTACTGTGGAAGCATCTGCCTAACAATGTAAACTGTAGACGAAGTGCGTTGCTTCAGTGATCGCTGTGGAGGTCAAAATTTAAACCAGTTTGTTGCGGGTATGTGCCTCAATGCTGTGACGGAACTTGGAATCAAAACTATTGATTTGAAGTTTTTAACTTCAGGCCATTCGGAAATGCAATGTGACTCAATGCATTCTGCAATTGGCACTGAATTTAAACGTGTTGGAAAGGTTTACTGGCCCGGTGATTGGAAAACAATAGCTAGAAGTGCCCGAAAGAAGGGAGACAAGCCTTACATCGTAGAGGATAACATTGACTTCTTAGACTGGAAGAGTTTTGTGCAAGCAAATTATAACTTTAAAAAAAATACACAAATGGTCAGCCAGTCCATTGGCAAAAAATGAGCTTCATTAGGTTTGAAAAAATGTATCCAACTTCTTTCAAGTTTAAAGAAAATGTTAATGACGCAGAGTTTATAGTAGTTGACTGCAATAAAAAAACAAGGAGATCATCGCACCAATCACTAGAGCCCCCCTCTGTAATGGGCCAATACCTATTAGCAATGCTAAGTACCAGGATCTATTATCTCTTTTTGAGTCCACCCCACCTTCCATAAGCAGGGATTATTATAGCTTCTACAGTGGACTTCCCCATGAAGTAAAAAAATAAAAATCTGATCTGACGAGTATTAAATATTAATTATTTTTTTATTTTCTTTTGGGTTTTAGTCCCGTTCGACAGCTTTGGTCATTACAGGACGGGGGTTATCCGACCAATTTACTCATCTATTCGATGAGATCATCAGTGTGAAACATGTCTGACCCCTCCGGGATTCAGACCTTGGTTTCAGAGCTGAGGGCGCTAACCACTCGGCCACGCCGGCCCCCCGTATTAACATTTTAATACAAAATGTTGTATTAATTAATACAACATTTTGTTTACTTTTACAGTTTTAATTCTTCTATTTAATTTTACTTTTTTTTTATTTTGTTTACTTTTTAGAGAAAAAAAGTTAAATGTTTTAATTTAATAACATGTTCTATTTTTAATAAAAGATTATTGCAATATTTTTACTTGTTTGGCTTTTATTCTCCTACCAAGAACAAAAAGGCAACATTAGAAATAATCTAAACTATTCCGAAATAATGTAGTGCAATAACTAGATATCTTGAGAATTTAATTAATTATATCAAATTAATTAAGAAATTAATCTTTTAACAGTTGTAGAACTAACCCTATGATAATTATTTATTTTAAAGTAAAAAAGTTGTTCATCCTTGAACATCTTTGCTGCTAAATTTAACTAATACTTAACATGAAATTACAAAACCCTGTTTTTCTCAAAGCAGACATTTTCGCGTAATCTAATTCTAGTACTATACCCACGATATCAAATCGAAGTAAAGCAGACATATTGTTTTCTTTCGTTTTCGTGTTTTTATTCTTACTTCTATGTTCTCTTTGTTTCGAACTTTCGTTTGGGAAAGGAGTTTTTTCACGTAATATATATATTCCAATGTTTAAGTTTTTTGGTAGTTTTCTTACTTCCGAAAGATTAAATTTTAAATAATTCAAATTACAATTATCAATAACTACGGGAGATACAGAGAAAAATAGACCCCCGCACCGGGACCCGAACCACGGGACCTCTGTTTACCCGGTGCGGGGGTCTATTTTTCTCTGTATGTCTCCCGTAGTTATTGATAATTGTAATTTGAATTACTGTAATATATATATAAAATATATTTGTGAATTATATTATATATCTTTTGGACAATATTTTTGTGTTTGTGTTCTCTTGGTGTTATTGATAACGTTAAATTGAGCAATAAAAGTAAGTAAAAGTTGAAACTTGTTTTTTTATAGAAGTTTTAATTATTAATTTATATTTAGTTTGTATGGACATCCCTCATGCAGTGTTATATGTGTATATATATATACTTATTGCGGATAAAAGATATCCTATTATAGACGTCAAAATATATATATTTTAAAATGTATACATTTTTAGACAGGGTGCGCACTCAATTGGCTATACTATTACAAGGGGTCATATATAATTATTTCACATATATACATGTGAATACATTTGATTATGGTAGTTTTGATGCGTAAGTTTTCAAAGTTGGCCATTTATTTTGTGTACTTTCTTAATTTCCCATTCATGTAAGTCTTTAACTTAGTAGAATTCAGTGAGGTAGTAGCAGTCTATTCCCTTGGATTTCATGCAAACAATTTAAATTATTTATATCAATGTGCGATTACAAAGACGTCCTTAGATGTAATTGAAATTTCAGATGGAGTATTTGTCCAATGAAAGTAGAAGGCCGAGGATTGCTAGGCAAGCCCAGTTGAGGCTTTTGAGGAGGCAATTGAAGGATGCTTCCGATCTCTTCGATGTCCCTCTTACCCAATTTAAGGCATATTACAGGCTGTCAAAGAGGCCTGCATGTATTTAATAAATAATTTGGAGCCTATAATGTACCATGATCGCCGTCAAAGCTATGTGCCAATTGTCAGTAGAGTAAGTACTTCATTATTGTATAAATGCAGTTTATTTTTGTACTAAATCAATATTATTAAATAATTATTTTTAAATTTGAAACACTTAAGAAATATTGCTATTTTTTGGGGAATTTTTAGGTTTTGGCAGCGCTCCACTTCTTTGGTACTGGCAGCTACCAACGTCCTGCTGGCTCATCTGTACTATCATGCGTGAGCCAGAGCGTGCAATGCAGGGCCATTAGGGAAGTTGCCAATGCCATTGTAAGGAGCTACCCCAACATTTCCTGGCTCCGAACAAGAAAGGAGACATATAAAAGCTGGGCATGTCATATTCTAATCTGTAGTTTAATTCAGTTATATTTTAATTTATGTAATTAATAAATATTGACTTGTTACTTTAGGTTTAAAGCAGCTGGATTCCCGAATATTTTGGGGGCAGTGGATGGGACCCACATTGCCATAACAACACCTCATGTCGATGGTCACGTTTATATTAACTGGAAGGGATTTCACAGCATAAATACACAAATTGTAAGTACAAGATACTCTATTACATATTTAAATGTTAAATTTCTAAATTTGTCTACAATACAATAATTGCAATTTGAATTTCTTTTTCTGATATGCGACCACGGAGGATATGGAATGTGGTTCCCCGATCCCTGGGCAGTACCCACGATTCAACTGTGTGGAGGGAGAGTCGCATCAGTAGAATAATTCAGGCAAGATTTAATGACGGGGATCAAAATACCCATCTTTTAGCTAAATAACTTAATAAAATTATTTTGTTTGATTTTAAATATTGTTAGCAAATTTTAAGCTTTCGTCTAAGTGAAACTACTTACATATTTGGTTATCATACATCTAATTAAATAGTGTTAAAAATATATATTTTAATAATAAATATATCAGATTATGATACATCTACATCGACCATATCATAAATTACCACCTTCGAGGAACATTCCATATCCTCATGTCGTAGTCGCATATCTCCATAACATCGCGCGCATCCTTCATAACAACTTTTTGATGTATAACCACATGAAAAGGGAGGTTTCAAAGTTACAGAATCGGCCTTCAGAACAAACAAATTATAACTGCTTATGTTAGGAGTGGTGTTGGGACAAAACAAAACAATAAGGTCGAAATAAATGTTTCGGTTTTTATTTAATTATGTTTATTTTTATTTTGATTAGATTAGGAGGAACATTTCTTTTGTCTAGAGGTTTAATGAAAATAAGCTTAGCTAGGGTCAGAGTCCAATGTGCTCTTGCCACTCAATCTCTTCTAGGAGGATGGAGCTCCCCTCCCCCTTAGTCAGTGTACTACGAGCAGCTGCCTGTGTCGCACTCACCTTGATTCACTTAGTGGCCACTCCATGCTTTCAGCTATGTGCCACCTACGCACTCAACGTGCACCTACGCACTCAACGTGCACCTAAGCACTCAACGTGCATCTACGCACTCAACGTGCACCTACGCACTCAACGTGCACCTATCTGGAACTGATGCCGTAACCAGCCAAACTGGCAGATTTAGTCAAACCGACTCTTCTCTTTATGGGATACACCTACTACGCCATCAAACCAGCTCAGCCATATGATACTCCGCTTCAACGCCAAATCAACACCTCTAGCTAAGATTATTTTTATTAATTTATTTTTAAAGATTTTTATTTTAAAATATACGGTCCTTTGGTTTTCTTTAATTTATTCTTTTTATTTTCAAGTACCCTTAGCAAACAATTATTTCCCATGTTTGAACCAGCGTAATTTTTATAATCTACAACCTATGGATAATTATGGTCCCCCCTGCACCATTGAGTTTACCTAACAAGTGGGAACGTAAGAATGTTCAACCTGGGCAAAATACATTAGCCGGCCGTGGGAAGCAGGCTGGCTAGACTAGCCTGGTAAAGGGGGAGGGGACCAGGAGGCTAGTCAGTCACCCGTGCTATGTGGAGACTATTCTGGATATCTGTTCTACCCCTTACGTAGGCGCTCCATCACCGAGTGAGTCCCTTTAACCCATAATTTTATGGCGGTGCTATCTGGCTCAGACGTGCTATATTTTAAGTAGGAGTTAGAAATCTGTGAGCGTTGCTCATTAAGGAGTATCTTCCGTATGTCTATTGTAATGTGCCCAGTTTAATTTGGTAAGTGTCAAATTTTAAATGCATTTTCTTTCTAAATGTATTTTCTTTGTATTTAGCTCCGTTTAATTCGATACGCGACTTATTTTATATGTATCTTATTTTATGTGCATTTCTTGTAATTTGCTCTGTTTAATTTTAATAATTACAATTTAGTATTTTAAACTCCCATTGTGTCATTGAGCCTCTCTTTTATTTACCTTCCACGTCCGGACCTGCCAGCGGGGCGCGGGCCATAACAGTGGTGTGTCGGTCTGCAACAAACGACCGTTGAACTTTTTATTTTTTATTTTTTATTTAATCTAAAATGGAGGCAGCACGTCTAGCCGAATTGCAAGATCAGCTTAGGGCCGCAGCCGAGGCCAATGCAGAGTACACGGGGAGAGAAGAGCAACTGGAAAGAAAACTAAGGGAGATGCGAGTCCAATTAAGCGAAGGGGCAGTAGTGCCTGTATAACAAGGACCTTCGAAGGGAAGTACAGCCAACACTGTCCCTGTATCGAGGCCACCAAAGAGGGACTTGGGGCTACAGAGTCTAGTAAAAACTTGGTCGGGAGATGCGACGGCAGTTCCCGTCGAGGAGTTTCTGAAGAATTTGGAACAGGCGGCCCACGTCGGAAATTGGGGAGACGAGAACAAAAGAGCCATCTGCGAGCTAAAATGGACAGGAGCGGCGTCTTTTGTAGTGGGAAATCCGGCGTTGAGAGAGGGACTGATGTTGGGTACGAAGCGCTTAAGATTGCCTTGGAACAACGTTTTGGAGACATACATACTTCGGACTACCTGAGACAGATGGGGACTCTGAAACAGGACAGGGGTGAAACCGCCCGTGCCTTTGCGGACCGGTGCGGAGACAGAAAACCCTTCGGAAGGGGGAGTCGGTTGAAGAGCGGGCGTGGGTGTCCACAGAGACTTGGACCGATGGATCCTGAATACTTATGTGGGAGGGCTTCGAGGTGAAGCTCACAAACAGCTCTTGTTCCATCCACCAACGGACTTAAAAGAAGCGATGAAGATACGGTTATCGAACAGGTCCAACAGGGAGAACGGAAGGAACACGAGGGTGTCTTCGCGATAGAGGGAGAGGAGACAATCAGCCACCTCACGACGATTTAATTAACAAGGTAAGTCAGAGCATTTTTCAGACCATAGCTTAATTAATAAATCGACCTCAAGTACTTAAAATTAATTTTATCTACTCACGGCAGCAAAATGAAGCATTGCTGTACTGTTTTCAATCTGCATAATGTCATTTTTCTTGATCCTTTTGTATCATGCCAAAAAATCGCAGCAAAATAACAAAGGATAAGTAAAATTTCAACGTGTCAGAAAAAGTAGCAAACAGGCAGCAGGTAAAAACAGGCAAACATTTTTCAGAAAATATTACTACACGGTTATGAAGTCTCCTACATTGTTAATTGTTGATTTTTATATATTTAAGAGTAATATTCTCCTAAGTATTTATATCTTTTTTGAAAATACCATTTAAAATTATAATAATACAACTCTTTAGTGTAATTTTTCTGCCGTTAGTAGATAAAATTGTGTATGTGTTATGCAGCAAAGAAAACGATCCTGACTGGTTTAAAGATTACCTTATTCGGTTACACCTCAGCAGGTAATTCATATTTTCTTGCATCGGCTTCACCTCTGCAGTAAATTTGTTTAGCCTATCCTCGACTTCGGCTCCGACCTAAAGCTTAAAAAACTTTTCAGCAAAAAATTCCATTTTGCTGCCTAGTATCCTAAATAACTAGTTAAACCCCTTTTAACTAATATAAACACTGAAGACAGTTTATATTTCAGGTGTACATTTGTGTTGCGTTATATTGTTTTTTTTATTTATTGTGTTTTTATTTAAGACAATGGACTGGGACAATGAAAAGTGCCTTCAGTTGATTGAGTTCTATCCATTTAAACCTGAGTCATGGGAGCCCACTCATAATTACCACCACAATAAAATCAAAAAGCAAGATGCCTAGGTTGGCATAGCCAATAGCATGGAAATCAGCGGAGACAAAAATAAATTCTTTGCTCTCATCCTACCGAAGGGAAAAAGCCAAAGAGAAACTCGACAGGGACAGGAAAGTGTTCGTATATATTATATATTCATAAACAAAACATTACAACGGTTTTATAATATTTTTATATAATTAAATATAATAACATATTTATTTTCAAAAGTTTAACTTGTTATCTACTACTTTAACGTATCTATGATATGACTAAAATTTATAAGTATCATTAAAAAAACTTTTAAACATCGAAACGTTGTCTAGCTAAATAATCATCAAACCATAATCAGGAAACCAAATTATGTAAATCTATTTTTTTTTTTTTTTTTTTTTTTTTTTTTTTTTTTTTTTTTTTTTTTTTTTTTTTTTTTTTTTTTTTTTTTTTTTTTTTTTTTTTTTTTTTTTTTTTT
>KZ652309.1:28805-46845 GCA_001010745.2 Gerris buenoi
GGAGGCGGCCCCATATTTTTTAAATAAACTTTTAAACTGTAACTTTTGAAATTGGAAAGCCTCATAACTTATGAGGCTTTCCAATTTCTGTCAGATAAGAACAAATGCAAAACAACGCTTGATACAACACAAAAGAAGAAGGACTCTCCAGACGAACAATTAGAGGTAAGGCTCTTCTAGTTTCAGTTAAAAAAAAAAATAATAATAATAATAATATTTACATGATTGTTTCTTATAAAGATGCAACAAAATTTAGAATATTATAACTAATATATTAATTAACAAGTACTGGATTGTCTAAGAATAATCGTTTTGCCAAGGTACCATTCAACCAAAGTATTTATTTTCCATTCTTCACAAAGTATTTAGCAAATTCTTCCCGAATTAATCGGGCATTCGTTGTCGGTCTTCTTGGGACTTTTTTCAGATTGAGTAGTGACGACATGTTTTTATCGTTTCTCCAAGCACCTGGAATAATCTCACCATTGACTTCTGAATCTAAAGTACCGATTGGGCAGTACTGATTCAGCGAAGTGTTACTTTGACGTAAATAATTGTGGAGGTGCAGGCAAGCCATGACAACCCAGCTAGCTTTTGAGGGGTCTAAAAGCATTGGCTTTCTTAATACACGAAACACGGAAGATAGGACCCCAAAAGCTCCCACTTCCCGGAGGGCACTGTAAAACCACATGTTTACCGTCAATAGCTCCAATAGCGCAGCGTGGGGGAAATTCCACTTCTCGTCAAACTCCTTTGAGACACGCAGCCACGCTTCCTGATTTTGCGGAACCTAGAAATTAAAAATTACCTTTTTTAGTTATTAGTAATATTAATAATATTGTTGTTTTTTATTTGAATAGACGACAACAATTTACCAACTTCTGCTCAAACATACCAAGCTCCTTCACCGTGCTCATCTGGACAACTGTCTCCAAACGTTTCATACTCCAATGAAGCTAACTCTCATTCACATTACCTAATGAACCCAATTTCGGAGGGAAATGGTAATTTAACAATGTTAAATTCTTCTGAAAACAACCAACTCGAAAAGATATCAACAGCAACATATTACGCTGATTACAAGCCTAATAAAGGTAATAAAAAACTTTTAATTTATGTACTTAAAAGTGTTTATGATGTACCCCTGCACTGAGCATACCCCTGCAAGAGAGGAAGCTCTTACAGAGGACACAAGGGATGCAGAGTTGGTTACGAGTAGGGTTGAAGAGGCTGTAAAGCTTGAGGAGGCGGCTCAACTTGATAATATGAATAGAGTCTTAAAGACCATGAGGCAGGCCACTGCGAAACAAAAGAATGTGAGTATGGACATAAAAAATGGGCTCCAGCAACTGGAAGAATGTGTAGACGCCTTAAGAGAAAGTAGGGCAGTACGTAAGAAGGCATTAGGACACCTAAGGACATTCATTGCAGATCAGGAATATAACTCAAGTAACTCTGCTTACGAAAGATATGAGGAAACGCTTTGGAGAGAATGGAGGCAGTCCAGAGGAAGTGAGTGAAGAGCGGATTACCGAATCAACCTGGGAGACGGTTAACCCCCAAAAAAAGAAAAAGAAGACCTCCAGAACAGGGACACCTTCTCACTCGCAAGAAGGGACCTCATCAGTTCCCCAGGAGTAAAGAAAGAGGAAAGAAAAGCCTAAGCGAGAAAAGGGGAAACTGAAAGATAAAAAGAGGGAGGAAAAACAAGATTTACGCTGAAATTCTTGGAGTAATAAGGAAAGAGGTGAGGCTTGAGGACACAGGGACAGAAGTCTGTAGTATACGAAAAACTCTGAATGTGGCGGAGTTCTTTTGGAACTAGACAGATGTGGAGACCAGAAGGTATTTAAAGAGGCAATTCGGACAGCGGTGGGAGAAGGAAGCGAGGTTCACGCCCTTGTACCACGTGTTCGGCTTGAGATCCTAGACCTCGACGAATGAGAAGGCATTAGACGTGAATTGGGAGATGAACTGTGTGGGGAGCCCAAAGTGACGTCATTCACACCCAATGCTAGAGGTCAGACAGAAGATGGCAGTGGAGGATCTGGGAGAGGCGTTAGCCGTTGCGGCTAATCAGCAAGGGGCGAGTCAAAATCGACTGAGTCAATTGCCGAATTAGGCGAAGAGTTGAAGTTCAACGGTGCTTCAGGTGCCTGGGATACGGCCACACGAGACGAGAATGTCTGGGCCCCCGACAGCAGCGAGCTTTGCAGGAAATGTGGGCAGAGAGAGCACAAAGCCGCGAGCTGCACGAATAGTCCTCGTTGCCTGCTTTGTAGTGAGATTGGAGGAACTCAGAAGGCAAACTATATCCCCGTTACTGGAGTCTGTAAAATATTCAGAGACGACCTTAATAACAGGAAACAAGCCCTTCAAAGATGATAATAATTCTCCAGGGAAATATGAACAGGAGGAGGGTCGCTGATGATCTGCTGACACAGCTTACCAACGCGAGGAAAAGGCTGACCTCGTTATTATTAGCAAACCATTCCGACGCCGGGAACCTATGTCTTGGTTCACGGACAACATGGGCACTACTGCAATCTGGGTCAGAGATTCTCAGAAGGTCCGAGTGTATGGCCAAGTAGCTGGAGATGGCTATGTTTGGGTTAGGAGGAAAGGCATCTCAGATGTAAGCTGATACCTCTCCCCAAATGATAGTATCCGGAAGTTCAATGAGAAATTAGACGCTCTGGAGGACACCATTCGCGTTATTCCTGGGGGTGTCGTCGTCATTTTAACGCCAGAGCCTACGAGTGGTGTATGCAACAACAGAATCCCAGGGGAAGAGCGGTACTGGAAATGGCAGCTAGGTTAGAATTGATAGTGCTCTAAAAGGGGAATAAACCAACCTACAACCTACCCCAGGCCAGGTTTTGGAAACTCTATACCAGACACCTAGAGACTGGCATCCCTTGCTACGGACTGGACGGTAATTGAGGAATTCACAGAAAATGACCACCAGTATATTTCTTTTAAGCTCCGGGACAGGAGGGTGTCACAGCGTAAGGCAGCGAGCCAATTGCCGGTATGGAACTTGAGGAAGATGGATGCGATGGAAGTAGCACAGGTAGTGCGTCACCCAGTTACTGACGGGTCACGGCTTCTTTGGAGCTTACCTGTTTAGGAGGGGGCTACTGAGAACCCCAAAATGCCGATACTGTGGCGTAGAGAAAGATGTCGCAGAACACACGTTCTTCGCTTGCGTAAAATTTAGTGAAGAGAGAGAGACAGAGGAACTTACCTCTGAAGTCGGAGCAGTAACCCCAGCCAGCATAACTAGCGCCTGGTCGCAGAACACGTATGATATTAGTAACTTTTTTGCTTTAACCAAAACATTATTTTATTAGTTCGAAAGTATAGAGTTATTCTTATTTTTTTGACATTAAAACCAGAGGCCGCAAGCGTTTTAAAAAAAGGATGCCAGGAAAAGAAGCCCAAGACGCCGGCTTAACTCCACAGCAGGAAGTGAAGCGTTTAATGTTTGAGTGCATTGATAAGTTTTACATTGAGCTAGAAACTAGATTAAACTCGATGGAAAATGTATATGAAATATTTGCTGCTGTTCAGCCAACAGCCAACTCATCTTGTAGGAGCAAGTGATGACCAACTTCTCCTTCTAGTTCAACAACTAATAAAAACATTTAATGATGTTCAGAAAGAAGAAATTATGTCAGAAATAAAGAGACTTTGAAGACATCTACAGGCATCAAAGATTTCAAAAGAAGTTGCAGCGTCGTGGTCCTCTTTGAAAATGTTGCAGTTCATCGTTGAAATTGATTTTCAAGAATCGATACCAAATATTTGTGAAGCCCTTAAAATATTTTTGACAATATGCGTGTCTGTTTCGTCATGTGAAAGAAGTTTTTATAAACTTAAATTCGCTCAACTATGAAGCAATCTCGTTTGTCAAGCTTAGCTCTAATATCGATCGAGAACTTAGTTGCAAAGCAAATCGTTTTCTGATGATGTGCTAAAAACATTTGCAGACGCAAAAGAAGCTCGCAAGATTTTTTTTTTTTTACACAGTGTGTCCCCGGATTGACGCATGAATAGGTGAAAAAGACTAAAATTGTTTGAATTAAAATTTCATTTCCTGGGGTTCAGCCCTGCTTGGATAGATACTAATTTATGTCATAATTTAAGTCAAACGTCAACGCAGGTGGAATCCGAGGGTCAGGAATACAAAACTCATAGTGCGTATGCACCACGTGAGCCCCTGCGACGTTGAAAGATTCCATTTGAGAATCTTACTGTTTCACGTCCGGGGTACCACGTCGTTCGAAGCAATTCGGACTTACGAAGGAGTCACGTACCCTACCTTTGTCGAAGCGGCCCGAGCGAGGAACTTGGTGAGAGACAATGCCGAATGGGTGCGAGTTTTAGACGAGGCTGTGACTCATCAGATGCCAAGAAGACTCCGCCTCATGTTTGCGTCCATGTGTGTGTATTGCGAGTTGCCCGATCCTTTGGGATTGTGGCAGCAGTTTAGAGATCATCTCTCTAAAGATTATAGACGCAATCCGAGGACTGCGAACTTGGCGTACGAGTTTGCTCTGAGAGACATCGACCGCACTCTTAAGCCCCACTGTAAAAGACCCTCCACCTTCGGACTTCCGGAGGTGTTGAGCATTCCGGATCGCCTTGAAAACGCCGCCCCAGACTTCGAAATCCAGGAGGAGCGAGCCAATGCGGAGAGGAACGTCCAACAGCTCAACCCAGATCAGGCGGAGGCCTTCAGGCGGGTAATTTCTGCATACGAATGAGGTCCTACCAACTGTTTCTTTGTGGAGGGTGCGGCAGGTACGGAAAAAACCTTCCTGTACAACACAATATTGTCAAGCGTCAGAGGAAGAGGAGACACTGCAGTGGCTTGCGCGTTCACTGGGATAGCGGCCACCCTACTAAAAGGGGGCACCACCGGTAATTACGCATTCGGCTTCCCGCTGCAAGTCAACGAACGTGCCACTTCCAATCTGACTGCGCAGACTGAAAAAGCCCAGAACCTCCAACGAGCCAAGGTTATAATCCTCGACGAAGTGACGATGTTGAATAAGTTTCACTTCAACATTATCGATAGTTTTTTAAAATATCTTACAGGGAACTTTCATTGTCCTTTCGGAGGTACGACGATATTCTTCGGCGATGACTTCCGGCAGACATGGCCTGTTTTGCCGCGTTCAAATAGGGCGACAATTGCCTCATCGACGATTAAATCGTCGCCCGCGTATCAACATCTCCATCATCTTCGTCTTCGGACGAATATGTGAGCGTCTGCCGAGGAGGTTGATTACGCACAGTTCCTAATGGGAGTTGGAGACGGAACTTTGAGGTCAAATGTCGAGACAGCCGCGATTTATGTCAGTATAGAATGCTTACTCAGGCAATACATAGAAACATTGACAAACACATACTCTCACAGTATAATCTTGACGTCATAGCCTTTAGTCTATATAAGACCGGCCACACCCTAGGCTCGGCGCATTATTCTTTTTCTCATTGTACATTATGATTTTATAATTCGCACTTCATCGTTGTAATTAACTTCTCTTTCATATGTAATATTTAAATGTATCTATGTTTATACCGAATAAAAACTTTTTAAAAAGATACTCCAGCAAGTGATTCATATAATTCGCGGGTGACCACCTTATAGAGATTCTTTTGCAAATCGTAAGCGAAGACTTGATTTCGGTCATATACGGAGAAGATCACCTCTGAAAGTACATCCAAGTACGTGAATTCGGCGATTCTTTGTCCCAAAAAATTTAACACGGCAAAGATGAACGAGGAAATTCTAAACAAGCTTGACACAGAAGAACAAGTTTACTATTCCGTCGATAGCTGCGCCGCAGTCAATGAAGAAGAAGAGGAGGACCCACTTAACGCGCCAGTGGAGTTTCTAAATACCCCGTACCCGTGTGTACCCAAACATTTTTTTTTTTTTTTCCACTCATCCAGCATCCATATTCTAAACCAAAATGTTTCTATATTATCATAAGCCAACAATACGCAGATTTCTTTGAAAATTCGCTCATTAAGTCATGGTGCATGACTTGACTTTTTTATATTACTCTTGTGTCAATTATAGACTTCTCAAGTTCAACCGGAAGTTTTAGATCTTTATTTTACCTGCCAACCACAAGATATTACGGCACTAAAGTTTTGTGAAGTGAGAAAACACGTGATCGAACATGGCTGCAAGTATGTCAATTAAATATTCAGATATAATTAAACAATTTGATGGGGAAGGTGACTTTTCTGAGTGGATTAGAAAGTTAGAGTTGGTGGCTAAGCTGCAGAAGATAAAAGAATTAAATGTATTTTTGCCTTTTTTTCTGGTGGGCGTTTGCAGTGTACGAAAGTTTTGAGTAAGATGTCAAATCTGACTACTTAAGCAATCATTGTTAGAAACTTTTTTTGCCAATGAGTTTATGGCATACGAGCAGTTTGTGTCCAGGAGGTTGTTACCAGGAGAGGCTGTGGATGTGTACGTGTCTGATCTCAGGCGTATCAGCAGGTTAGTAGATATGACTATCAGATCAGTGGTTAAAGTGTGCCATGATTTCTGGCTTACCTAATGATATCAAATTGTAACTAACATCCGCTTGCAGCTGGAAAAATGGAGTTGCCTGAAATACGAGGTCTGTTCAAAAAATACGCGGACTGTTTGAATTGCGCGACTCCAGTTGGTCCTAGGGGTATCCGCTTCATGTTGCTAGGTTTGTACATATCAGCTGATGATAACAACGTTTCCCGATTGCAGATATCTTTATTTGTTGAATAGCTACGTGGTTTTTAGTGAAGTGCAATTTCTTTGTTTGTCGCATTTCAGAATGTGAATGATCTGAAGGAACAACGACATCCTGTGAAATTTCGTGTTAAACTTGGAAAATCTGCAGCTGAAGCATTTGCTATGCTTAACATGGCTTAAGGCGATGTTGCTATGAAGCGTTCAGAATGTTTCAAGCAACATGAACGTTTTGAGGGTGGTTGACAGTCCATTGAAGACGATAAACGTCTTTGACGTCCTTCCACGACAGCTGATGACCCACACATGGACAAAATCAACACCCTGGTGCGGGAAAATCGACGTCTGACCATCAGGGAGCTTGCTGAAGAGTGTGGGATATCAGTTGGATCTTGTTACGAGATTTTGACCGAAAAAAAATGAAGATGCACCGCATTGCTGCGAAATTTGTGCCACGCCTGGTGACGGACGACAATGCTCCAGCCCCTTCAGCTCTCAGCACTCGCGAGTTTTTGGCCAAACACTCGATCAATGTTCTTCTTCATCTCCCCTACTCTCCTGACCTTGCTCCTTGTGACTTTTTCTTGGTTCCCAAACTCGAAAGACCCATGAAAGGAAGAAGATTTGAGGCGATTCCCGAGATTAAGGCAAATGCGACGAAGGCGCTGATGGACATTACAAAAGAAGCGTACCAGGAATGTTTCTACAAGTGGTAACACCATCGGGATACCTGTGTGCAATGGTGAGGAGAGTACTTTGAAGGGGACCTAGACTTGTAACTTCTCAATGAAGTACATTTTGTTTTATGGCGTCATTTCGCGTATTTTTTTAACAGACCTCGTAATCGATAGGAACAAATCCTAATGGGGACTAAGTTTCTGAGTCTAGTCTAGCAGTGGCTTGCTTTGACCGTCTTTCTTTGGGAAGTCCCAGCCAGGTGGGGCATATCTCAGTGTGCTCGAAAAGTCCAAAAAAAAAGAGAAGAAAAGCCGGCTTGTGTAATGCAGCCAGGTTCTCGGGAGAAACAGCACGACTTTCTACAATTAAATTAAAGGTGTTTGGTGTTACAGTGAATGCTTTGTTAGATTTGTGGGTGCTCAAGCTCAAGGACTGTGATTTTTCCTACTTAAGCAAGACATGGTCAGCCATTGACTGGTAAATTTAAAATTACAATGATGAAAGGCAAAATGACTTTTTGTTCTTCGTCGTGTGAGGAGTTAGTAACAATAAATAGTTATGAAATACATTTGGACTGGGTGTCAAATTTTTTGCCACGATTTCAAATGCTGTTGGGGATGGATGCTGTGAGAGAGCTTGGGAGGTACAGTTTGGAGAGGTTGATGTGAAGAGCTGTCTATTGCAGAGTGCCCAGAGCCAGAACGTATATCAAGAGATGATGAAGATTTTTCAGTAATATTTTTAAATGGTCTTTGGAGTGGAAGTGGAAGGATGCAGCAGCTGTGTTGAGAAACACAACAGCTCAACACAAAGTTCCATCAACAGCTGAGATTGCCTTCTATGATGAGGTTGAGGATCAGGTGTGGATGGCTCCAGCCATATGATGGGCTGGTGCCGCTTATGGCAGTAATTCAATCGAACAAAAATAAAATATGACCAGTTATGGATTATAGAGAGGTCAACCAGTATGTGTCTAGCCACATAGCAGCTAGTGATGTATGTGGCGAGCAGCTTAGAACTTTGTGAAGAATGGGTAAAAATATACAACTACATAATCCATCTACGAAAAACATACCTGCAAATACGTATATCTCCAAAGCTATGGAGGTATCAAGTAGTCCAAATTAAGGGGACGATTTTTTGTCTAACTCGGCTAAGTATTGGCCCCCAAAAATCATGTCAGCCATAGGTGAACCGTGTACTGTCAATCAATTTTGAATAACCATTTTTAGCGCTAAAATTGTTGTATTTTTTTAGTTGTGAGGTTATCTTTTTTTCTTCTTGAACGCATATGTATTTTTTTTTGTATTTTCTGTGCCTGTTAGTTGTTGAATAAAAAGTGAATTTGTGTTATGCATTTATTCTTTTACTTATAAAAGGTTATGTACCCAGGATGCAGCTATTGTGAAATCAAAGTTAGAAGAAAAAAAGTTGTGTGAACGAAGTAATTTTTTGAAGTTTTTTTGTTAAAGAAGATTTTTTTTACGTCTCCCGTAAGTAAATATTTAAGATTTATTTACTCAACAAAAATGTTGAAATATCTAAATTATAATGTTGAGCCATAAAACGGAAGAAACTACCAGAATTGGATATTTAGAAAAAATCAATTTTAAAAGCAAAAATTGTGTACGAAATTTCGTACAATAAACCTAACGAAAATAATATATCGTCGGACAAATCATTAATAATGATAACAGAGCTCAAGCCATCATAATTCCAACAGTTGATAATCAACTTGATTACATCAGAGAAAAATCATGTGCCTATAAAATGTTATTGGCATTGAACAATTTTTATGAAAAGAAAAGCCTTCAAGGCCAAATGTTTTTTAAGAAAAATACTAATGACCATGAAGCTCGAAGAAAGGGATCCCCCTTCCCCAGCAAATTCATTAAGAAATTCGAAGAATGTGTTAGGCAGCTGAAAGCCGCAAGGGCAGACAGAGCTCAGTGACAATGAGCTCATACGTCGTATTCTGTTATCATTGCCTCCGTCTTATAGCACCATAGTGTCCATGTCCATTCTAGAAAACACTAGTGATATTACTCTGGAGTTGGTAAAAGCAAAATTAAAGTCAGAAGAAGAAAAAAGAATAAATATTAAAAGTGAAGCTGGATCGGCTGTTTTTATGGCAGGAAAACGCTGGGGTTTTGCATGTGGAAGTTTCTCTCATTTAATTAAGAGCTGTCCTATGAAGCAATTTGTTGTTGTTTCAAAAACGACTGCAGCTGCCTAGTGATGGTAACAGAATTGAGGTCATTAAGCCAAGCATTGTAATTTTGGTGCTACATTAAAGGAGCGCATTAGGGATCAGGTGTTTTGTGGACAGCGGAATGAAGAAGTGCAGAAAAGATTACTAGCAGTACCATTTCTTACAATAAAAACAGCGTTAGATTTCCTACGTGCATCTGAGGCTGATGAGGGCAAAGTTAAAGGGTATCCACGGCTTTACTGATGCCTACACTCACTTCTCAGGCGGTGCTAAAAGTTACACAATCAGCTGATTGTTCACAGTGCGAAAATACACAGAAAAAAAATTTTAAGAAAGGTAATTCTTTTAAATTTTCGGGGATCTCTGGTCATAGCTGCTGGGAGGGGCATACACAAGCAACTCTTGTCGTTTTTTTTGAAGCAATTTGCCATAAATAACAGGGGATAATATTATTCTATTGGGTCTAATAAAAGTTTAGGCCATTGTTTTCTTCTCCTAAGCCTCCAAAACTGAAACCGTTTACTTTTCAGCTTGTAGATTGTTGTTAATCAGTTCTATGATGAGTTATGGAATATGCCTGTGGCGTACCTAGCGGTCACTTTTGTAATCACATAATATAACCCTCTTGTTCTGTGTTCTGATGACGGTCGTACTTGTGTGCATATTGTATATCTTTAAGTTCAAATAAACTATATTCTTTGTACACTGTTCGTTTACTCTGCCTATAGGTTATGGGCCCAGAATAAATAGTGCAACAAAGTGTAAAATAGTTAAATACCAATGTATGAAGGACTAACACTTAATTTTGAAGATACAAAAGTTAATTGTGTTTCCCATTTTCCCTACAAAGAATTGATAGGAAGCTTTATGTATATTATGTTAGGATCCAGACCAGATTTATGTTTTGCTGTTACTTACTATAGTCAATTTCAACATAATTCTACAAAAACTCATTGGGTAAATTTGAAAAATGTTTTAAAATATCTTAAATTCACGAAGGACTTAAGCTTAAAATTTTGTAAATCTGATCATTTGAATGGTATCAATTTGAGTTACTATGTTGATGCTGACTTTGGATCAGATGTAAGTGACAGACAAATCATTTCAGGCTTTATTATAATAATAAATAAAAATCTTGTGTTTTGGAAATCAAAGAAACATTCAGTGGTAGCTCTATCGTCTGCCGAGTCAGAATACGTGGCCATATCGCATTGTCTTACAGAATGTATATTTTTGCGACAGTTAGTCCAAGATTGTTTTAAGGTTAATGTTGGAACTATCATATTCTATGGAGATAATCAATCGGCTATAAAAATGGCCAGTAGTCTAGAGACAAAAAGATCAAAACTTGTCGACATAAAACATCATTTCATACGAGGTTTGATCACTAATGGATCAGTGAAATTGATATAAATACCAACAGCTCAGCAATTGGCTGATGTAATGACCAAACCTTTGGGTAGATTTAAGTTTGAACGTTTTCGTTTATTGTTTGGTATGTGTTAAAATATAATTAAGATTTATTGTTGTTTTTTTTGTAACATTTTCTTATGTAACATGTTTGTTTAGTTATTTAACATAATTATTACATTTCTTTTGTACACTAAATAGTCCAGGAGATAGCGTGCAAAAAAGTGTCTGACTAACATTAAGCTAGAATTTTGTATACAAGTCAATCTTTTAGCGCCTTTTAAGAATATGTGGTCAGCTAAGTTCGTCTGCGGGACATAGCTTGGCAATAGGCGTTTGAAAAAAACATGCCGGCGAAAAAATGTATTTATTTATTTAACTTATTATATATTTTTAAAAGAACATAATATAAATTAATAATTAATAAAAATTAACTAATGACTTTCTTGAGCCTGGTGCCCTTCACATAGCCCCTCTCTTAACGATGTCTAATTTGTTTCTTATTTTGTTTTTTAAATTACTGACTGAAAATTTTACGCTGAAACCTTTTTTATGTTGATGGAAATGCTAGTAATAATTGTATTTCTTCCCACAAGAGTGGGTACGTATCTTTGTTTTTAATCCAAAAAAATTCATAACCAAATTGATTAAACATTGTTTAACTTTAATGTCGTGTTTAAGATCTATGATGGTCTCTTGCAATGGCTGAGAAATGTTATCTAAACTCGATGAAAAGGGATTAAATACCCCTTGTGACACCTCTAGTAAAATCTTATGTAACATGTTTGTTTAGTTATTTAACATAATTATTATATTTCTTTTGTATAGTCCAGGAGATAGCGTGCAAAAAAGTGTCTGACTAACATTAAGCTAGAATTTTGTATACAAGTCAATCTTTTAGCGCCTATTAACCCGGGAGAGACAAGGTAGGGGTCACCGGTGACCCCAAGAGGCATATTTTGTTTGTTAGGGTTGGTATCCGTGAGATTTTTAGCCCAAGGCTCTTTGTATCTTTCTAATCAGTTGTTGTTGTGACCTTGGTGAAGTCAAGTCAACTCATCCACCCCTCTACGTCAACCTATTAAAGGTAAATATAACAAATTATAGCAATGGGGTCATACGTGACCCCACCTTGTATTTTGTGCAACTTTTTTTTTTTCCAGATTATCAACTTATTATGTTGTTATTAATTTTAATTTTTAGTAGATAAATTGCTTCTTAGAAATTGGCCTTTTTAGGGTTTTATTTCTTTTTATAAATTATATATTAAATATAATAAATAAATCTCACAACTTCCTCTCTTTAGAAACTGCTATATTTCGCCATTACATTATGGCTTCTTCAGGCTACAACAATAATTCAAATTTCAACAACTTTAACAAACATTAACAATATTATTTTAAATTACATAATTTTTAAATATTAATAAATTACTATTATAATTTCTTAATATATATAATTTCTATTATAATTTACTATAAATTTTGGTTTTCCATGTAATTTCATGTGTTCTGAATCTAAAATTTTTAATTTTTATATTTTCGTGTCAAAATGGCTGGTAGACCAGTTTTTCGGACTATGGAGGAAATCATTAAAGAGTTTGAGCGTCAGGAAGCGGAGGAGCCCCTGACAGACGAAGAAGTAAGTGAGACTGAAGATGGAGTACTCTCTGACCATTAATGTTTTTTGATATATGTATAAATAATTATATCTAATTTTATAAGTATCCAAGTAACTAAAAAAGAATGTATCTATTAATAAAAATGATTTTTCAGCAGATTTATAACGTATTTAAACTTTTTTGACACCCATTTTCAGAGAAACCCTGACTGGGGTCATATATGACCCCACCTTGTCAATTATGCTCTGTAAATACACCTTGTCACTGCCGGGTTAAGAATATGTGGTCGGCTAAGTTCGTCTGCGGGACATAGCTTGACAATAGGCGTCTGCAAAAAACAAACCGGTGGAGAGCGGCCATGTCTCAACAATTATACTAATTTAATGTGCGTTGACACTGCCTGATGCCTGGTCCGGAGAAATTGGGGATGTCAGGGGTCCACTGTGCCGAAGTCAGTGCTTAGCTGCGCCGTTCTGTGATGAGGAAACCCCACTCGGCTAGGTTAAATCCACCCAAATCGTTGGTAAACGTCTCAAGGTGAAGCTAAGCAATGTTATAACTGGGCTCCGGTCGCTAACGGTGGCCAAATAATTATAAAAGAAACTTAAAATTAAATTAACGTACTTACGCCGGCATGTTCGCTAAAGGTAACCACCTTAGGTAGGTTTTCGCTGGTCTACCTTAACCAAATCAGCGCTGAAACTGAGCGCTTGAAAGCCGCTAGTGGTGATGAGCCCTGGTTGAAGCGGTATGGTGGGGGTTACACCCGGTGGACCGAGGATGAATTGCGTGCTGGATTGCGGAACCTCCAGTAACCCTATTGCAACCTTCCTACTCCTTGTTTTGAAATCTACGGCGCATCAGAATCGTAATAAACATTTCTTCCTTGCACTGCTGATTATGTGAGAAGTGTTGAGTATAGTGTATAATATGTGTAAAGCTAGGTTTAAGTAATATTTACAAGGTATGTTAACAAATAAAGTACAAAATAAATAGTAATAATTTAACATGCAAACAAATAAATAGTATGGAATTAAACATACAAGAAAAGGCGGAGCCTAAACAGACTTTAATTAATATTCTTGGTTCTTGAATTGTTTTTGTAAGGTTATGGAGCCCATGATGCCGAGTTATGTCTTCTAGTAACATCTGGTTCTTGTCCTAGTTGTTGATTTACAGCCACTATCAATTATTAAGAAAAAAGGATTTTTAAAAACACAAAAACTTTGCAACCTCTCTATACTTTGCCAAACAGAAAAAAATTGACTTCCGACATCCTGGCCCAAACTTATTCTAAAGTCTCCAGTAAATTACAGTTAATTTTAAAAGACGTCAATGACATTGCCATCACAACTGATATCTGGACATCCTGCACAAATGAAGCATATTTATCAGTGGGCATTAATATAAACAATTTTACCATTTATAATACAGTTTTAGAAACCGTTCCCTTAGATGACAGCAATACCAGTATATTGATAGCCCAAAAATTAATTTCCATTTTAGAGTCCTGGAATGTGCTGGATAAAATTCACACTGTAGTGACTGATAACGGAGCCAATATTAAAAAAAAGCTGTTAATGATTATGCGGTGTAAACCGGTAGCCGGCAGAGCCCCGGTATACAGGAATTTAAATTTTAGTAAGCTGAGGAGGGGCCACATGGTTGTGACTCCCGTGACCCGTCACGAGACGCCCATGTAGTCACACAGTCACGCTCGCAGGTATAAAAGGCCGCCGCTCCCCGCACCCGGGGTCAGTCAGTGAAATGTCATAACACGGGTAAAACCGAGGTATTATAGTGGACTGTGTGCCAAGAAGTTACATTGTGTGGCTGTGCGCCAAGAAGTTACTTTTCGAGCTGTGTGCCGAAATCTCGGGCTGTGAAATAGTGGGCTAAGTGCCGAAGAAATTTGGATTACTCTAATTAGCGGTGAGTACTTAAAAACTTATCTAGTAGCCTTCCGCCGCGGGAGTGGACTCGTCAGGTCACTGAATTTGGACCCTATAACTTTTTGTTTTAAAAAAAAAACTATGTATCTAGTATAAGTAAGCGCGTAGCTCACAAAGTATTTATTTTTTTGTGTGACGGGCTCTGGTAGGGACTTTAGTGTTTTTCATTTGTAAGTCAGAGCTCGCGAGAGCGCGCTATTTTCATTTTGTTTTCCGAAGTATACGTTAAGTTCAGAGAGAAGGTGGACTTGTTCCTTCTCACCTAAAACTTTGTGTTATTTGTGTTAGTAATAGTAACCCTCTTCCTACTCATTCTAGTTCGCGACACCGAAGAGTCAACATCGTAGCGGTAGATTATTAGTTTAGTTTAAGAAAAATAGTTTTCTTTTAGTAAAATCCATTATTATTTTCATAGTTATCCATACAAAAATTACCTATAATTTTCATATCTGCTTTTTAATTCTTCTTCTAACTTATTTCGTATTGCCTAATTTATTTTGATTTTAATTTAATATTGCTATTGTAAAATATTTCTTTTGTTTATTATTACTTCTTAATCTCAAATTTATTTGGGTTCATTGATTCTTTAGACATTTCAAATTATTACGGCAAAGCATTACGTTAAATGTTTAAAGCAAAAATTGATACTGATTGCTTAATCCCGGAGTATGAAAAAAGCGACCTAAGCATTCGTGGCAAAATTAAAGAAATAAAAATAAACGAAGAAGAAATGGCCAGCGCAGTTAACTCAGTTCAAGATCTGCCCCAGTTCCATTCAGTCAATTCTGCTTACCAAGAACTTCTACAAGACGTAAGTCAGCGTTTAAATATTAACGTTCTACTAAAAAACTGGGCTAGCCAGGAATTTGAGAAGCGGAAAATAACGAGGGCAGACTACGATGTATTCGGTGACATTGCGCAAAGACTATCTGGAACAATAATTAAAATTAAAACAAGAACAGAAACGTTAAATAGTATATCGATAAGCGAAAATGGGAAAATAATACAAAGTATTGCAGATTTAACTAAATTAGTGCAGAGTAATAAAATAAAACGCGAACCGACCTACGCAAAAATGCTACAATTACCGACAAATTTAAATAACAAAATGCAAACAAATAAAACCATCAACATCCGTAAACTACCAGTTAAACAAGAAACAATCAAAATTAAGCCAGTTCAACCTAAGGGAGACGGAACTGCGGGCTAATATAGATAAATGCGTGAAAGTTAAAAAGTCAACAACAGTCAGAGGGGGTGGAATGTTGCTTATATTAGATAATCAAGAAGATAAAGAAAAATTATACAGTGCAAATTAATAAAATCGGAAAAGTTTTACGTAGCAGAGCCAAAAAAAACCTAAAATAATTATCTACGACGTGCCAATAGAAATTAGTGAGAACGACCTGACCGAAAATATCTTGCAAAAAACAGCGCTTTATTAAATCTTGCTAATGTAGACGACAAAGAGCTAATGAAACCTCTATTCAAAGTAGGACCCAGGGAAAGAGACACGGTAAACTGGGTAGTCGAGTGTTAACCTTCAATCAGGAGAGCATTAATTAACACAAGCAGAGTGTATATTGACTGGACAGCGTGTAAGTAAAAGACTATATCGTAGCATCGCGCTGTTACCGGTGCCAAATTTTTGGACTACTAAATACTGCGAAAAGACTAACTCATACTGTGCGCACTGTATGAGGGCCACGATATAAAGCAATGTCCAAACTTTGCACAAAATCCAGTTTGTATTAACTGCTTGAAACAAGGCAAACCAGCAGAGCATAGGGCTAATAATCCCAAGTGTCCGTGTCACATCCAAGCGCTCCAAAGAGAAATCAATAGAACCGACTATGGATCTGACTAAAATTTTAAACAAATTATGCAAATCCCCAAAAAATGAATATTTATCCGAAAATAAAAATAAAATAAAAAATGAGCCAGTTACCTTAGAAAACTTATTAAATAAAATATACAAATTTAAAGTTACGGGAGAGACAGTTAAAAGCCGAACATCTCTTATATACAATTTCGGGAACTATTCAGACATTAATATTTCATTTGCCAGTAAAACAGGAAATACCATGAAACTTTCAAAAGGATTATCATTGTTAACAAAAAAAAAATATATTAACTACCAAAAAAAATGGCATACGTGGAATAGTGTCTTAGTAGACCAGAATATAAGCGCTAAATCAATAAGCACTGACTCATACTTGACACTAATAATCAAATCGGAAAATGAAAATATTTTCAAAGATTTCTGTTCAACTATAATGCATATTAATAAATGGGCAGCGAATAACTATCCCCTAGTTGTAGGGGTAGATATATTCACTCCGATAAGTGACATCTCGGCCCTGGAATTACTCACCCTAGCGACAAATACGAGCAACCTTAAATTCATATTCTATTATAAAGGAAGTAATGACTTAAAATACCTAAACATAACATCCAATTCTCATAAATCGGAAAAAGAAACCCTTAATTATGAATTTCTCCCTGGATCAAACAAGCTAGAAATATTTATAAATAGTATGATAGAACTGAGAAAACTCTTGTTGCAACGTGACCAATCAAATGCCGACATATATAAAAATATTCTCCAAGGAGTGATAAACAAAGAAATCTACGAATCTTCCAGAAAAATACGTGAAATAATAAGACAGGGAATGAACATATACGACAATTTCGAAAAACAATTCGTATGGCACTCTGAAACAGAATATAGAACGGGTTTCTGCTTGCAAAAAGGGGGAGCTTATGTACCTTTCGACAAAAATAACAAAAAATTCCAAACACAAGAGAGATATATTTTAGTTACTAAGGATACTCGACTAATGCTCGACGGGGAATTAACAGAAAAACTAAATCAAGTCGACATAATTAACTCAGAACTCCCGAACATCAAATGGATAAATGGAGTACCAGGATGCGGGAAAACGAATTATATAATACAAAAACATAAGCCAGGACACGACCTAATACTTACACAAACCAGGGCCAACTTAAAAGAAATCAGAACAGCCGTTCAAACCCTCAACTTAGTGAATGAGAAATGTATCAACACCGACTACAGAACTGTCTCATCATTCATAATCAACGGACCGTATAAAAACTACGAAAGAGTATTCATCGACGAAGCGGTATTAATGCACGCTGGATACATCGGGTTCATCTCTGCGCTTACTAGAGCTACAGAAATAATACTTCTTGGAGACGAGAACCAAATTCCATACATCGAGCGAAGCAAGTTCCAACCTAAATGGGCCAACATCGCCTCATTATGCAGTCCTTTCCTAACACTACATACTTCAAAAAGATGTCCTCTTGATGTATGTTATCTCCTCTCTTCCTATTACAAACAAATACGAACGACAAACCCGACGATAAAATCTATAAGACCGACCATA
>KZ652309.1:77830-99960 GCA_001010745.2 Gerris buenoi
TGTACTTAATTTAATATTAAACTTTTATTTTATGCCATTAAAATAATATTTTAATAATCAACGTATTTTCTATCCCCTATATCTCGCAATCTATTCCATCTAGAGAAGAAATGAATAGAATAATTTTTATAGGAAATTTGATGTAGTTAAATTGTGCACATAGACTCTATTTCGCTTGAGTCCGTGGTTTTCGAGTAAGTCAAGAAAAACTTGAAAAAATGACCTTTGGAGGCCCCCCGCTCACTCTAACCGGTCAGGATCTTTAGTATGTTGTAGGCAAAACTGCCCTTTCACAACATTGTAAAAATTTAAATCATACAATGAACTTTGAAAAAGCACAAATAATAGGAAAATCTAGAAACACATCAAACAGATTAATTTTAGAAGCAATTCACATTGGTCTACAGGAAAACAGAATGTTTTCCCAATTTTTCTTTCGTTGATTGGGATACGCGCTCTACGAGAACGCGGAGCCAGGACGAACTCCAGTCCTCTTAACGCCTAAACTATGTTTAAATATAAAACTAACGAACAACATTTACTTGGAGTATTTTTTGATTGGAGTACGTTTTAAAAATGTATAGAGACCAAAATCCAATATGTATCAAATAAATTTTTATAATTTTCCTCTTAAAAGTAGTTTTTCTTACCGAAAGCTACTTCATAGAGCTTTGCTATCATATATGTTCTAGACAAGGTTCATAAAACTCTACACAAAAAACATTGATAGCATGTGCCTTCTTTACTGGTACCTTTTCACAAATTTTACAGGAAATCGCATCTTTCCCACTAAAAACCCAATTTTTTTTTATATAAAGCTACTCCTTAGGCATTACTATCACATATATTCTTGATCTACATACAAAAATGAACAAAAAAAATTATAGTGTGCATTTACTTTTACTAATTTAAATTTATTTAATAAAAAAAAAAAAAAAAATTTATTTATTTAATTTTACTTTTTTGGTACCCCAGGTGGTACCAAAAAAGTAATTGGCTCACGGACTAAGTTCTCTCAGGTCCCTTAGGTTCACCCAATCTTTTATTATAATAATTTTTAATATTAGAAAAAATAACGTGGCACCCTCTATGCAATAATTTTTTGAGCAGACTTTTTTATTTATTTTTTATTTTTGCCCACGCCCGTCTCTAATGAGCTAGATTGGGGCTACTATCAAACCGGCTTGGGTAGCCCCTTGATTTCCGAAATGGGATCGTTACTGTATTCTTAAAGAGCTTTCCAACGACATGCATCTTTAAGGGCATATACTATTTTAACTTTTGCACCCCGTACCCCCGTGTACCAATTTGGACCATTACAGATTTATACCTTCCTGTGCCTGTGGTTGGTCACTATGACCATGCCGAATTTTGTGCAGATCGGCTCAGCCGTTCAGGAGAAAACGTTTGTACTCCGTAACCCGTACCCCTATGTACGAATTTGGATCATTTCAGATTTATACCTTCCTGTGGTTGGTTATCTATGACCGTGCCGAGTTTTGTGCAGATCGGTTCAGCCGTGCAGGAGGAGTATGCGTCAGAAAAAATGCAAAGTGTAGTATAAGAGCTTCGCTTCGCTCTGCTCAAAGAAAAAAACATATGTAATCATTTTTGCTTTTTACTACGTTTTTATTAGCTTGCTTTCTTGTTTGTTTGTTTTTCCAGTACGAATCTTGCAATCGATTTTTAACTAACTTCCCGAGTAGCTAGACATTTGAAACTTATAGAAAAGCTCAGAACACGATGAAAATGCAATATTTTAATACTTTTAGCCATCTTTCAGCAGCATTTAATACATTTTCAGCCAATTTTGCTGTATGGAAGTTAGTTCGGAAAAAAATCCGCAAGTTATTTTATTTGTTTTGACATGTCCCATATTTAAGCCGAGTTTACAAGATCCAAGCTGACTTGGACCAAATCAGTTTTGACTCTATTTTGACGCTACTTGGATCATGTAAACAGGTTATCAAACTCAACTTAGACATCCAAGTTGAGTTGGACGTTATTTGATCTTAGTAGACTTGATGGCGTCAACCATATGATTATGACAAGAAAGCTGTCAAAAATGAGAAAAGATGTGAAAAGTTGTGTCGGATTTGTTAATAAGAAGGTTATTGACAGCTTTTATTTCTTTCAAATTTTTGTTTTGATTCCTTTGCTTCTTAATAATGTTTTTGACAAGTTCCCCGTGTGACAACCAGGTTTTTTTTACACTTAAGTCCTAGGTATCGGTTTAATTTATCTGCATCTGTATACTTCTTTACTTGTACACATCTTTCTTTTTCTTCTCTTACTGTTCCTACTCGGGGGCATATCAATGGAACGGTTTAGATTCGGTGTTGGCGAGATCAGTTGCACAAAGATTTGTCCTTTTATAGGTTTAAGATCAGCTTTCAAGATGGTTGTCATTTTGTCATTTATGTGAAGTAAATAAATTCAGAACAATTTTTTTTTTTTTTTTTTTTTTTAACTAACTAACAATATATTATAACAATTGCAATTATATTATCAATATTGCATATGATTCAACAGAAAATTTAATAACGTTGTATATAAAAAGTTGTTTTTATCTTGTAATTATTGCCATTTATGTTCAAATAGAATGCCGATGTGAGCATTAATACAGAGACACACAGGCAAGAGAACTTAATTTACTATTGCAACCGCAATGGTTTTATTTGGAATTTTTAGTCTTTCTTGGTCGTGTTTATGAATTTTTGTTGCAACGTTAAAGTTGATATTGTTAGTCAACACTTCACAAGTATTGTTATTGTTCGTAACAATTGAATGTCATTTACATTAATTGATTTTTAACTTTGCTTCTCCAAATGAAAAATGTTCTCTAGTAAAAACCTCTTTATTTTATTTTTGAAGTCAGTTAGTTTTAATTTAAGGGTCAAGGGTTTGTTATATTATCAGAGCTAAAACGGAGACGTGTGCGAGTATTATCTCATGCTGGTGGATCTCGGACATGGCCTTAACTAAAGCACTTTAGCCGTTGTACCGCTCTAGATATTATGTAAGGTTCGATTGGACAAGTTACACAGTGTAATTGTCTGTATGGGGTCATGTTAAGCCTTTGATAGTTACAATCACTGATTAAGTGGAATGAATGGTTGCATTCCGTTGTAGATAAGTGTTCTATTTTCAAGTCTATCGGATGTGTAATTAATTTATTATTAACTAAGGAATTCTGATTCTGAGGACAGAGACTCTTGAGGTCTCCGTTGTAATCTATAGATCGTACATATCTCAACCGCTATATAAATAAACATAACACCCCGAGTGGACACAAAGCGTCCAAAACAATTTTATTTATATAACGCAAAATATTTTGAGATTTAAGTATCGGACAGTGTTTATGTTTTATTTATTTTATTATAGAGTAGGTGGCAAAGGTCTGCATGGGGTAAATGTCCGCACTGCTTTAAAAATGGAAGGGAAACTACTTTTTGAAGTGGGATTGGCAACACTGATTCCTTACTTTGAGTTTGAGGCTTTGCTCCTGTAAGGTTATCTTGATTTCGTTTGTACTGTTGCCAAGAAACATGAAGAAAGTTTATTTTTGCTGGACTTAAATTATTTTCCTTTGTAAGTTTCATCAGACACCTTTTACCCCAATTTTGAACCACTTCCCATCATTCAATCTTCCCCAAATTTTGCAAAAAAAAAGTGTTGAAAATAAGACCAGTTTTTAAAAATGGTATTTTTACATTAATTATTTAATATTTCAATCTATTTTTATAGAATTTTGGCAGTTTATTATAAATCTATATTCGTATTTTGATCAATTTTAACAAAATGGTGCTGAAGTAATGTAGAAATAAACACTTGTTTGACCTTCATAAATATGTAATTACCTTCGATATCTTACAATATTTTTATGATTTGATCAAATGGGGTGTACCGGTCTAGGAGGAAGTGCTGACGCGGGGGTTCATAGCCCCCGCCGGGTGACCTGCTCACGGAGCCGACCGGAGTTCACTCTGTGTCCGCCTTTCTTAGAGTCAGTATCAAATATAGTAAATCAGTCAATCACGTGTCTTATTATTTAAATCACAACCTATCACCAATCATCCGGCCCGTTACAACTGGTGGCAGCGGTGGGATTGACAAGGTAAGTCACAGCAATTATTTATAAATCTTTTTTTTTATTTTTCATTCACACAGTCACTCTTTTTTTTATTTTTATTATTTTAACGTGGGTTGCTCATGACTGGTAGAGGTCATTACAGCTGGCGTAAACAAGACCTGGTTGATTTCTGTTCTGAACACGGCATTCCAAGTGAGGGGACCGTAGACGAACTTAGAAGAGCAATATCAAATTTTTTAATTCTTCACCCCGAAATAAAAATTCCTAGAGATCAGACCATAATGGCACAACCGACCATTGAAGTAAACGACCAAGTAGTATCCCTGGCATCATATATTTCCGATCTCAATAAAAAAATCACAGATGCCGTGTCCGAAGCGGCCCAATTACGCCAAGAATTGGCCGATCAAACACTTAGGTCTTCAAATAACACAGATAATAATTTTACAAGTAATCTTTCCATGATAAGTAACGTTCCAGAATTCGCTGGAACGGATACAGGGCTTACATTTACAGACTTTAAACATCAATTAGAACATTGCGCGACGTTATCGGGTTGGACCGATAACGATAAACTCCACATATTATCCATAAAATTAACAGGACCCGCAAAATCCTTTTTGACCACCATTAACTCACCAATACTCACATACCCCACGGCTATTAAACAACTAAAAGAAAGATTTATATTATCTTACACCGATTTTCCAATTTAAAAATTCAAGGCGGTGAATCCTTAGAGAGTTTCGCTGATAAAGTGAGCGTAATTTCTTCTAAGTTGACAACATTAGCCCACACGGATCCCAAATCACTATTAGACAAACTTATTGACAAAATATCGATGGATTCCTTTGTCGGTGCACTCCCTCAAAATTTAAAAAATCCGGTGCAATTAAAATTCCCGAAAACTTTACAGGAAGCAAAACAAATCGCGACTGCCATTCGAGACATAGATAAACAAGTAACCGAACAACCGATATTTGCCATTCAACAATCACCTCGCATTGATAATATTAATAACACCCGCCAATCCCCTCAAAGAATAAATAATGACAGGCAACGATCACAAAGAACACCATCCCCAATAAATAAATCACGACCCCCCACCCCTTGTAAATATTGTCGGGCTATGCACTGGCATAGCGAGTGTACGGTCCGCAATTCCCCTAATTCGTCTCGTAGTAATTCACCGCGTAGTAATTATACACCAAAACGGTACATGAACACATACAGACAATTCCGCTCAACTACAAGACGCTCACCAACAAGAAATTCATCATTTTTGTGTCACCGATGTTCAGGATATGGTCATATAAAATCACAGTGTCCGACAAATATTCGACAAAGACAGAGTAGCAAATCTCCCGATATAAACAATATAAGGTGCCAAATTTGCGATCTATTCGGACATGCTGCTAAGGAATGTACACGCTTCACGAATCACCCAAACTCCACGAAGGGTTGGCAGTAGACCGGCTGCAAACCCAGCACATAGCACTTCCGGTCAAGACATAGGCGAACACAAAAAGATCCGCGCACTTACCCTTAATAACCTAGCGTTGCCATATGGCAACAGCAAAACCTCCCTTTATTATTGTCTGGAGAGGTCCCAGTTAATTTTGAACTTTTAAAATGTTAATATTATGTCAAAAGCAGGACTAAATTAATTTTTCATCATTATATTTCTTGGTTTTGAGCAACACGTATGCGACAAGACAGGTTTAAAAAATGGAGTATTCCAAATTTGTGACACCGCATGAATTTAATTTTTTTAAATTGATTAATTAATTAAATAATTTTATTATTGATAATAAAACTATTAGAATAAAGAATGATTAAAAATATAAAATTCTTGCAGTTTCACAAAATTTAATTTTTCTGCCCTAAATTGAGCGTCAAATTGAAAGTTGCCATATGGCAACGCTAGGACATTAGCCTTACAGTTTTTTTTCCAAGTAGTAATTTTATTTATTTATATTTACATATAAAGTTTTGATTGTTTTTTTTTTGCCTAATGTACATTTTTTATTGATTATTTTCTAAATATTTAATTTTTGTTATTATTATTTTGTTGAATAAGTATAATTAATAAAAAAAATCCGTATAGGTTTATCTTTTAATGGTTAATTGAGGTGTGTATCCATATTTCATGGATTCTTTTCAAAACAACTGGTGAAGATGTATCACAACTAGACAACTAGAGTTTCGACATACTAACATATATCTTATTAGATGTGGAACAGAAGCACGAGGAGCAGATCGCCCAAAAAAATCATTGGGTTCCCTTTTCTCTAGAGTGATAGATGAAATTAGATAAGTTCTTCAAAACGTATTTACAACTATAATATAATAAGTACTATAAAAATGTTATATAAAGTACAAATAAAATAAGCATAAAATAAAATAAAATGTATAGGTAAAATAGCTACCATAGTAGATTCAAAATTTGAAAGTAATAAATAAAATAAATAATAATATTGAAAGAATAAATAATATCTACATAATATAAATATAATGCATGTATTTAATAATAAAGTCTATATTTTTTCATTATAATTAAATAATATAGGTACATATATTTTTAAAGGTAATAACAAAAACAATTAATAACGAAATAATTACACAATTTTAGAGATAAACATCATACATACCTAATGCAAATAATGTAAAAAAAAAAAATTGAATTCACTTTTATGTTCTTTTAAATAAATTCAGTATTTTGTCAGTTATTTGTGCTTTTGTGACCTAAAATTTATTTTTACATACATTTTGTAAAAGATTTTTTTAAAAAAATTACTGAAAAAAAAAACTGTAAGGCTAATATCCTAGCGTTGCCATACGGCAACAGCCGAAATTTGGGGTAAGGAATTTTTTAAAATTTTGTTAAACATTTTTTCCATATTAGGGACCCCTTAACAGACAAAATCCCTAGAAACCCCCAAAAAATTCTAAAAAAAAATTTATTCGGGCAGTTAAGGGTTAATGGGGCAAACGTCCTAATGTGGACTCGTTTCCCATTTAAAAAGATTAATTTATTTTAGTTACTTTTGGTAAAAGAACTAGTTTATAATTTTCAAAGTGTACAAGAGAAAGACAGATTGTTTGTGCCCTTTACCCAGAAGATCCTGGATGAAGCGAATGATTAATTAAAAAGGATTTCTCGATTCGAAGTTTTTTAATTCTATACTTTACATTTTTCCTAATATGTTTTCTTTATCGTTCAATATACATGTTCTTTGATTTATTTCTCTTTATTGAATTATTAAACAATTATTACCAAATGGAGTAAAATTCCACGGTGCGGAAATTTGCCCCAAGGAATGGGGCAAACGTCCGCAAATCATAATTTTGATAAAATGGTGCCAAAAAATGTTGAGCTATTTTTGGAGCAATGAGAGGTGGGGGATTGTTAGATGGATTGTTGGCCAACAAAATTCACAGGTAATTTGGAAATATTTAATGCAGCAAATGCTCAAAAACCAAAAAAGTGTGGACCTTTGCACCACCTACCTTATATATACGAGTTTTACTATGAATAAAGGGTGATTCATTTTTAATGTAAAACAATTATAATATACATAAATCATCCTAAATGGAACAAAAGAGTTTACTTCAATTTTAACTCGTATGGCCACTTTCAAATTTTTTAAAAACATTACATTTTTTTTTCTCTGATTTATATGGTTCACTATTGATCACATCATACTCGCTTCGGCGGTACAATGTACATATGTATGATGTGTGAAGTGGCTGCAACTCTCTACCGCGGGGCGTACAAAGGGCCCAAGTAATGGCCTAATTGCAAGGTTCGATCATGTGGTTCGTCCTACCCGTTCTAGTTGGAAGTACTAGACTACTACTACTAGTCCCACACAAGTTTTAACTTTCTGCGCTTATTTGTTTATCTTCCTCATGCTCACAAACATACATTTATTTACAGCTATTTTTTAAAAAGTAATCATCATATTTTTATGAAATTTGATGGTTTGTCGAAAGTAGATTGCAGATAGCACCCGCCTAATTTCAACCTTCTGCAACTTTAAATCGCGCTAAATTAATATGTCTATGTAGTATAAAGCCGCATGGCTAACTGACACACTGACTGATGTTAATGTTTTCCCACTTCCAGAAGAGCTAGAGACTTGCGGTTTGCGCCATTCGACGCGCAACGTCCATATTGTGAACCAAAATAATTATACAAAGTTCAATTTTCCACCTCTTACCCCCTTTAAATTTTTTTTTTTTTTAAATTGGCCGACTTGATTTTTAAAGCTGTATTGGGGACTTATTGCAGCTAAACGGTAAGTCGTATTGGAAAACGGATAGCCCCAGCGGTAACTGATTGAAAAAGATCTACAACTTTGGTCCTATGACTTTTTGTCCTATCATTATCGGTTGTACCTTAGATTATGGTTAATGTTATTTTATTTATTTTTTAATTTATTTTTTAATTTTTTTTGTCTTTGAATAGCCATAGTTTCTATAATAGTTGATCGATTTTATTTCTGATTGAGAGGATGAATCTCACACTAATGCTCTTTAAATTGAGTATATTTTATTTCATTAGTTCATCCTATTTACTGAGAACATGAGAGTAAAATTTTGCAGTGTGCCGTGTCACGTGACCACTTTTTTTTGGTTTTTAATATTGTGTTAAACTCCGCCACAGCCAGTTGAAAAAGGAGGTGGGATTCCTGCCGTCCTGAAGGCTGATTTAAATTCAGCGTCTCAGGGAGTAGAGGTCTAGTAACATCATCTAGCCTTGATGTTGCAGGGGAGCTTGCCTTTAAGCTTTGAGGAGGCAGCCCCTCCATTAGGCTAAGGATCTACGGGCCGATTCCTCTTAATCCCGAAATTTCAAAAATTAAATGTAATCAAAAGGAAAATAACCGGACCTCTATTATGGCATCGACCTGGCGAGGTAAACGGACCATCAAACTAGGAACATGGAATGTTAGAGGACTTTCAGGCAATGAAATTGAGTTAGAAAAAGCTCTCGAAGAAGAAGGAATGCAGATAACAACTCTCACCGAAACTAAAAAGAAAGGGACTGGATGTATTAAGCTCCAAGGAGGGTCCACTATGTTATACTCCGGAGTACCAGAGAATACCAGAGCTAAAGCAGGAGTTGCTATTGTTATATTATGCAATCCTTTTACAACGAAAATTAAAGACTGGGTATTTGTTAATGAAAGAGTAATGACTGTACGCTTAACAAATCTGGGTAAAAATGGGGAACTAACAGTAATAGCAGCATATGGACCAAATGAAGATGAAGCAGTAGAGGTGAGAAATGAATTCTTTGAACAAATACAAAAGACTATATATTATATGATTCATCTGGAGAAGTAGTAATAATGGGAGACTTAAATGGAAGAGTTGGAAACTTGCAAAGTGGCTATAAGGATATTTTAGGACAATATGGTGAGTAAACCAGGACCAACAATGGCAAATTGATTCTCCAACTTTGCTCAGCGAATGGACTGGTTATTGTTTACACTAAATTTGCTTTAAGGAAATACACAAATACACGCGTGAGGAGCCACATTTAAATCAAAAGTCGATCGTAGATTATATTCTAGCCACCAAATCAGCTTTCAGACGTGTAAGAGTGAGAGAGTAATGAGAGGACCTGAGCTAGGCTCAGATCATTTTCTAGTCATCATGAAACGAGTGATAGAAGGGAGACCTTTCAATAAAAAGAAAGCAAGTAAAAAGAAGAAAAAGAATATAAATGAAAGAGTAAAGGTATTTGAATTGAAGAAAGACGAGATAAAAGAAAAATACCAGGAAAAGGTAAAAGAAGAAGCAAACAAGCTAGAATCTAAAGATTCCTGACACCTCGAACAGTCATGGAATACTTTTAAAAATGTTGTGATGAAAGCAGCTGAAGAGGTGTGTGGAAAAGTGAAATGTGGTAGCAAAAAGAAGAAAACTAGATGGTGGACTGAAGATATTAATCAGGAAAGAATAATTCTTACAATTGTGCACCTTTTTTAACTTTGGATAATTTCATTTTAGGATCATATAGGTGAGTAAATTAACAATTTGTTAATTAAAAAATGGGTATATTTCACCCATTTCGGGCATCATCAGACCTCAAGTCTTGCTTGCGTTGAATTTTTTACATACTTAAAATACACAGTTTTATAAAATTGTAAATGACCCTCAGGTCATCTATGTCACTGAGTGAAAAATTTAACGCAAGCAAGACTTGAGGTCTGATGATGCCCGAAATGGGTGAAATATAACCATTTTTTAATTAACAAATTGTTAATTTACTCACCTTTATGATCCTAAAAAGAAATTATCCAAAATTAATCAGGAAGTTAAAAAGAAGAAAAAAATGTGGAAAAAAATTGGGAAGATTATGATAAATATAAAGAAATTAAGAAAAGTGTCACAGCATTAGTTAAAGAATAAAAAAAAGAGAGCTTGGGAAGAGTTTGGAAATCTCATGGAGAAGAGCTACTATGAAAATCAGAAGTTATTTTATAAAGCCTTAAAGAACATGAGAAAAACCAAAGAATACCCTCTAAAATTTATTAGAGACAAACAAGGAAATCTACTTTCAGAAGAAAATAAAATAATGGAACGATGGAGGTAATACTTTTCTGAACCATTAGGAGGATCAGAGTCGTTTGGTGCAAATGCAGTGATTGACAGTGGTTTTGATGAGGAAAATGACGAAGAAATGATTACCAAAGAGGAAATGTTAAAAGCTGTTAGTAAAATGAAAACTGGAAAAGCCGGGGGAGCAGACGGAATAGTCCCAGAGATGTTAAAATACATGGGTGAAGAAGGTCAAAATCTTTTGTATTCAGTCCTGTGTAATGCATGGAGAACAAAAAAGATCCCTAAAGACTGGGAAGTAGCGGTAATCGTTCCTATTTTTAAGAAGGGATATAACCGGGAATGCAGGAACCACAGAAGTATCTCCTTATTAAATGTAGCTGGAAAAGTATACAGCCGCATTCTAGAAGAAAGATTGAGAGCGGAAGCTGAGCCTATTTTAGCTAAAGAACAATGCGGATTCCACCCTCAAAGAAGCACTCAAGACCTTATATTCAGTTTAAGGCAGTTGACGGAGAAAACTATAGAGTATGATAAAGAAGTGCATCTATGTTTAATAGACCTACAAAAAGCGTTCGACAGTGTTCCATGGCATGCAATCTGGGCCACACTGGAAACAATAGGAATATCGCAGGAACTTGTGGACAGAATCAAGAGTTTCTATGTACACTGCCGTAACTTCGTCCGCACTTCTAATTCAAGCTCTTTAGCATTCTCTACAAGTATTGGTGTGAGACAAGGCGACATCATAAGCTCTCTCCTTTTCATATTGGTTATGGACGACGTGATAAAGTCCTGTAAAGCATTGTCAAGAGAATACCACGTAGGAAACTGGCTGATGCAGTGAATTCTTTCTTCCATGGCATTTGTGGATGACCTGGTCTTGGTTGCAGAATCTGCTGCAAAACTGCAACAGCTTGTAAATACGTGGATTACTGAATTAGAGAAGAGAGGGCTAATATTCGATGCAGTGAAAACCAAAACTATGGTGGTCCCGAGAGAAGCAAAAGAACATGCAATATATATTAAAGAAGAACAGCTTGAGCAAGTCAGAAATTTTAAGAGAGTAACTGTAACAGCTGATGGAAACCAAAGTGAAGAAGTAGAAGCAAGGATAGCAGCCACGGATAAACTGTCATGCAATTAATAGGAGTTTCATAAGTAAAGCGGAAATTAGCAAGAAAACAAAGATAGTTGTATACAAAACAGTTTATGTTCCTACCTTGACGTACGGAAGCGAGTCGTGGGCCCTAACCAAAAAGAAAGAAAGCAGGATGCAGGCTACAGAGATGAGATACTTAAAAAAAGCTGCCGATAAAACGCGAAGAGACCGAATTAGAAATACAACTATAAGGCTGGGATTGGAAATGCAGCCCATCCTACACTCTGTTAAAAATGACCAGCTTCGCTGGTTTGGGCACTCGCAAAGAATGGACAAGGAGAGATTGCCTAAAAAAGTTTTCGAAGCTCGTTGTGAAGGAAGAAGAACTAGGGGAAGAAAAAGGACAACTTGGATGGATAACATCACATCCACCCTAGCGGAGCGAGGAAGGTCTGTCCAACAAGCTAGGACCATGTCCAAAAATAGGGAACGCTGAAAATCAATTTGGTCATCCTCAACACGTACCGGTAGAAGAGGAACCGACTAAGAAAGTAAGTATATATTGTGTCATATATCATTTTAAAGGCCTTGATATGTACATTAAAGCTATTTTTATTAATTTATTTTTTAAAAATTATATACATGCAATTTTGTACCGATATATATTTTTTTTTTTGTAGATTATAGGGTTTAAATAATGTTTATATANTCCAAATTTAGTTGTACTTTTTTTAGTAGGGGTCATAACGACTATTACAAGGAATTTTAGTTTGACTTTACTACCCAAATTTAGTTGTATTTTTTTTACTAGGACTTAGATTACAATTTTATTTTAAGTATTGTTAGTAAAATTAATTTAGGTCTGTTAGACCTAGGGAAATTGTAGTATGTAGATTTTTAAGTATATTAATTATATGGGTCTGTCAATATAATTTTATTTTCTATAAGTGGTTTTGTAAAATTAATTTAGGTCCGTTAAAATTACTAGCAAATCCTATTAGTAGTAGTAGTCTTATTTTAAAACTAAAATGTTTTATTTTAGTAATTGTGGTTAATGTTTTTTTACATTATAATAAAAAATAGGATAATTGTATTTTTTATGTGTAAAATCTTTATAGTTAAAAAAATAGGGTTTGTAATAGTACTGCTCATTTGTTTAACTTGCTTGTTTATACATTTATTGTACTGTGTTAGTAAAATATATTAATAAAAAGTACCTTACACAACTATCCAAAAATTAGTTAGCCTCTTGTGTATAAGTACTAAGAAAAATTAGCCTCTTGTGTATAAGTACTAAGGAACGCTGTAGGCACCGAGGGGTATTGTATCCAAAAACGGGAATGTCGAATACTCCCACACCTGATTTAAAAGAGTAGCTGGGTCTCGAGNAATTTACATTTGTAATAAAACCATATTTATGTTCTTCTGTATCTCTTAATATCTCCCTACTATAACTTATTAAACAATATAAACACTATTACTACATTGTATACGTTATTGTCACATGGCTTACCTATTGTTAGCTTATTACGCGTACATTATTACAAGATACCACTTTTTTACATTATTGCTACATTACTTCCTTATTTTTAACTTATTACTTACAAGATAACTACCATTTTTACTTTATTGCTACACGGTTTACTTATTGTTAACTTGATATTATTGCTTGTACATTACTTAAAAAATTACTACTGTACTACTTGTAATTACTACTTTGGTATTTGACAAACCAATCTTGTATTTAGTCGTGTTGATTTTTTAAACCTCCGTTNTATTAAAAATACCCAATATACATATTATTATAATACATAGAACACTAATTATTTAGCTTTATATCTTATATATACCTAAAGCAATATTCCTACATAACATACACTAATTTTGCTCACCTACATTATTTCTTTTGTTGTTATATACCTAAAACAATATTGCTAAAATCTTGCCATATAAAATAAACAACATATAAAAGTCTTATACAAATTAAACAATCCTACATATATAAAAATCAAACATATCTATTTAACATAGGTCGAGTTGGTTAGGTTAATTAATTAAATTATTATTATTTTAAAATTAATTGAACCCATTATTCTATTCAATTTACACATTATCCTTTACTTACAAAATAAATCAGCTGGTCTCTACTTACTAATTAACAGTTAACAAATATAAACAAGAGGTAAAAACTAAAATATGATTCGAAACAATAGTACTATTTTATGCACTTTTTCCATACACCCCACGGCAAACAATTTTTATTATACACATACAGTATGTAAATCTTATAATACATATAAATATTTAAATTTGTTAACATAACCCTATAATGCTAATTTAAAACACTGCTCAATTGCAAAAATTTTGCAATTGCAAAATCACAGGGGTTTGAGTCTAGATAATTGCAATAGTTCTTGCAATTTATATCTAGTATTCAATTTTTTATATAATAGAGTTTTACCTTGTTTATCTAAACAATTTGTGTGCTATAATATATTAAATTTATTCTATTATATCTGCAGAGTTACAATTTCACTATATTACAATTACACTAGTCTTTATATTTTAATATATTAAACCGGAAAAGTAGACACGCACTACTTAGATTTTATTATTCAATCTTTTCCTAGTATATTTTAACAAATTATAAACAAACTATTTTGTAGAAATTTGTCATTCGGTACTATTATTATAACGATGCTATTAGAATTACAGTCGGGTCACTATTACTTAGCATATGTATATTTTCCTTTGTGGTCGCCCAAAGTTTTCTATTTTTAAATACATGGTTAATTCCATATGGTGCAATGTGTATACAATACAAACTTGTATAGGAAACATGGTAAAATAATGTTTGTAGTCCAAATATACAGACATCTCTATGTCACAGTGTGCAAAAGAGAATTCCTAAGTTTGAAATATATTAAATTGCGCGGTAATAGACCGGAAGTGTCTTTTGTGATCTAATAACATTAACACGTGTTAGGGTCATTGACCTTGTCTTAAACACGTTGTTTTGTTGTAAGTCTATTACGATTTAGTTCTTAACCTGTAAGTAGCTCATACAGCCCGTTGCAGCGTTTATTAGAATAAACTTACTAAATGATAATTTCTCCAAATTTAGGTTCCGATTCCTTTAGCTAAATTTATTCACGTGTATACGGTGTATACATCATATATATGTATATTGTAACGGGCCAAGTTTTTAGATGTAGCTCATGAGATTAATGTTTTTTTTTTTTTTGGCATACGAGTACACCGACTTTAGCTCTGTTTTTGTTTTATACTGTTACAGACATAATATTACTTACACTATAGATACATTCGAACAACTGTCGTTTTTGTACTAGGGATATTAGCTGGATTATTAAAAGTAATTTAACTATAACCATTTCTCTAAGAGTACAGATCTAGCAATAATTGTTTGCCCAGTTAAATTTACATTTGTAATAAAACCATATTTATGTTCTTCTGTATCTCTTAATATCTCCCTACTATAACTTATTAAACAATATAAACACTATTACTACTTTGTATACGTTATTGTCACATGGCTTACCTATTGTTAGCTTATTACGCGTACATTATTACAAGATACCACTTTTTTTACATTATTGCTACATTACTTACTTATTGTTAACTTATTACTTACAAGATAACTACCTTTTTTACTTTATTGCTACACGGTTTACTTATTGTTAACTTGATATTATTGCTTGTACATTACTTAAAAAATTACTACTGTACTACTTGTAATTACTACTTTGGTATTTGACAAACCAATCTTGTATTTAGTCGTGTTGATTTTTTAAACCTCCGTTCTCCACAACCAACAACAGCGATCAACATATGCCCCGGAAACAAGGATTTTTAGTTTAACTTTACTACCCAAATTTAGTTGTACTTTTTTTAGTAGGGGTCATAACGACTATTACAAGGAATTTTAGTTTNGAATGTCGAATACTCCCACACCTGATTTAAAAGAGTAGCTGGGTCTTGAGGGTCACCGGTGCACCAAACTTCATTATTAAAATAATTAGATTTTTTAAGCTCCACGGGTTCTGGAGTACGCCAAGCTGTTGAGGTCTTCATGGTAACGCTAACTTAGAAACACTCAACTCAAGTCAGGAGAGGACCGTTGAGATGAACTTATGACATGCACGCTGTTTTTTTTATTGGTTGGTCGATCTATACTCGCCGTCAAAGGGAATGTGCAACTCAAGCGTAATTTTTCCATTATGATTTATTTGTTTAGATTTCTATTTTATTCTCTCATTAAAAAAGTATTAGACTTAGAATATTTAATTCTATGGGATATTGGAATATTCTACAACCATAACTTTTACCTCATACTACACGATTTTAGAAAAAAAAAATCAGGCAAAGTTTATAGACCATAGTTATAGCATTGTTATTACCAGGTACAAGATATCTTACTGTATATCTTTACTAATTTTGTAAAACAGATAATTTAAAGTATTCTTGTTTCTTTTTGGTTCGTTCTCAATTCAATCTAACCTGCTTAAGAAGGTGTCTCTTTGTAATTTGTTTAAGTCAATTTTACAGAGTAGCCAATTTTACAGAAAGGCCAAGGTATGCCATCTTGATTTTGGTTCTGGTAATATTGTCAACTTAAATTGTTACCACCTTGTATTTTTGTTTGACCAGTAGACTTAGTCCATGGGTGTGTGATTTATTCATTAATCTTTACAAAGAACATGTTATATTTTAACCTTGATTATTTTTGGTTGGTTTTTCAATTTAATATACTAAACTTAAAGTGCATACTCCTTGTAATTAGGTTTAGCCAGTTCAGCATACTTAGTACATGACGTACAATCTTATGCTTTTTGGTTAGATCTCAGTTAGTAAAATAGTAGCTCGTTTTAATTTGGTTTAACTACCAGACTTAGTCCACGGTTGCGTGTGTATGTATGCACAATGTATCTATTAACAGCGAGTACATGTTATTTCATCTTGTTCTTTTTGGTTAGTCCTCAATTTTATCTAGTCAATTTAAGGTGTTGTCTATTTTTTATATATTTTTGTTTAACCAGCAGACTTAGTACATGGTCAGTTGCATGTAGGTTTAGCCAGTTTTGGGTCTATTCCATGGTCTGTTGTATGCGAGGAAGCTATTTATTAATTTGTGGAGAGTACCTGACATCTAATTTTCGATTTTGGTTAGTTCTCAATTTAATTTTGTCAACTCGCGGTGTTGTCTCCTTGTAATTTAGTTTACTGCCTAATTTTACTACAGCTTAAAGGTTACTATCCTTAATTTAGTCTTTACTTGGTCAACAAAACCATTTCGTGTAATTTTATATTATTTTTGCAGTAATATTCCGATCCTGATTATTTTTGGTTAGATCTCATTTTAATTTAGTCAGCTCAATGTGATGTCTCCATGTAACTAGTTCACTTTTTTTAGTGGGTACTTGAACAATTAAACCTATTGTATGTGTGTGTGAGTATTTTCTTTTTTTTGTTATATTACAGGGAGTACACGATATCCCATCTTGTTCTTTTTGGCTAGCACCCAATTTAATCTTGTCAATTTAAGATGCCTTCTTGTAATATGTTTAGTCATTTTTAAATCAATTCCATGTACATTTACGCATGTCAATTTGTGCAGAGAGTTTAACCATTGTAGTGGATCACCTGTAATTTATATGTATACATTTTATCGAATGCTCTCAACTTTGATCACGATACTTGTAAATGACTTGCTTACACGTTTTATCAACTTATAAGGTTATATTTTTTTTTTTTTACTGTGGATTAAAAACAATTGTATGGTTACCAACCTGCGCTTATCACGCCACAAAACAAATTGTTATAAATATTTTATCTCTCTAGTGTAATTTGTCTATGTTATTGCTATAATGTATATAAAATGTTATTAGATTGTGCCAATTATTAGATTGTGCCAATTATTAGGGATTCCTCGCTTTTGGAGTGCCAATACTTAGGGATGCCTCGCTGTTAGGGTGCCAATAATTAGGGATGCTACGCTTTTGGGATGCCACGCTTTAGGACGGTACCAGGTTTTAGGGGGTGCCACGCTTTTGGGGTGTATGCAGGGGTGGCACAATTCAAGGGGTATAGTAAATATATATGTTTGCATTAGTTTGCAAGGCTTGTTAAGGATATGTTTCGTAAACATACAGTTAAAATTAATACAATTTCAAAATTTATTGTTAGGAATTTAGAATAATATTTAACACCAAACTATATTTTAAAGTTGGGGATCGCATGGGTAGAGTTCGATGTGAGATTTATTGTAAAAAGTTAAATTTTTGGATATTATTTTATTGGGTAATAACATTGCAACATAGTTAAAAATTATGTGGTCGGTACCTATGTCAATTTTTAGTATGTCAATCTTTGGTCAATCTTTGGAATATAAACTTTTGTTTTGTTAACTATTAGGATGTCAACCTTGGTTTGTCAGCTATTAGACTGGGTGTCATTTATTGGTTAGCTTGTTAGTGGTGGTGTTTGGTTGTCTTGTTTGTGTATATGTTTGCACAGATTATTTGCATCTATAGATTACCGTATCTGGTAGTGTTAGTGGTTTACTAATACTGAGTCGATATGTATTTGAGGTGTACCTTTGGGTTTGTTTGTTTGTGTTAAAAGTGTACCTTTAGATTTGTTTGTGTTAGAAGTGTACCATTACAGTGTATGTATGTAAGAGGTTTACTATTACTGGGGCTGGAATGTATTAGAGGTGTACCTTTGTATTAGTTTGTTTGCGTTAGAAGTGTACCTTTAGATTTGTTTGTGTTAGAAGTATACCATTACAGTGTATGTATGTAAGAGGTGTATAATTACTGGGTTGGTATGTATTAGAGGTGTACCTTTGGGTTTGTTTGATAGAGGTGTACCATGGTTGTGTCTGTATGTATTAGAGGTGTATTTTGTGTTTGCTTGTGTTAGAAGTGTACCAACAGAGGGTCTGTATGTATTAGCGGTGTACGTCTGGGGTGTTTTGTGTTAGAATTGTACCATTGGGTTTGTTTGTGATAGACGTGTACCACCACTAGGTCTGTTTGTTAGAGGTGTACCTTTGGGTTTGTTTGGGTTAGAAGTGTACCATTACAATGTCTGTATATTAGAGGTTTACTATTACTGGGTTGGTATGTATTAGAGGTGTACCTTTGGGTTTGTTTGTATTAGAGGTGTACCGTTGGGTTTGTTTGGGTTAGAAGTGTACATTTGTGTTTGCTTGTGTTAGAAGTGTACCATTGGGTTTGTTTGTGTTAGAGGCTTACAATTACTGGATCTGTATTTATTAGAGATGTTCAATTACTGTGTCTGTATGTGTTAAACGTGTACCTTTGGGTTTGTTTGTTAGAGGTGTACCATTGGGTTTTGTTTGTTAGTGTTATAATTTTACATTTAGATTTATTTGTGTTAGAAGTGTACCGTTGGGTTTGTTTGTGTTAGAAGTGTAACAACACAAAGAGAGGGGTCTGTATGTATTAGAGGTGTATCTTTGGGTTTGTTTGTGTTAGAGGTTTACCATTACTAGTCTGTATGTTAATTGTTTGTGTACTACCACTGGACCTGTATCTGTTAGAAGTGTACCTTTGGGTCTGTTTGTTAGAGGTGTATAATTACTGGGTCGGTATGTATTAGAGGTGTACCTTTGGGTCTGTTTGGGTTAGAAGTGTACCATGACTGTTTCTGTATATTAGAGGTTTACTATTACTGGGTTGGTATGTATTAGAGGTGTACCTTTGGGTTTGTTTGGGTTAGCAGTGTACCTTTAGGTTTGTTTGAGTTAGAAGTGTACCTTTGGGTTTGTTTGTGTTAGAGGTGTACCTTTGGGTTTGTTTGTGTTAGAGGTGTACCTTTGGGTTTGTTTGTGTTAGAGGTGTATCATTTTTGGGTCTCTTTGTATTAAAGGTGTACCACCGCAGGGTCTGTTTGTATTAGAGGTGTTTCATCATTGGGCTTTAATTATTGGTCATTAATGTGTTCGCTTATTGTACAGAATCAATAATTGGATATAAAGGTGTTTGTTTATAGGCCAGTGTCAATTATTGGCCAGAATATACTCGATGGTCAGTGTTAATTATTAGACAGAATGAATTATGGTATATTATGGTGTTCGCTTATTGTACAGAATCAATTATTGGATATTAAGGTGTTTGTTTATAGGCCAGTGTCAATTATTGGCCAGAATATACTCGTTGGTCAGTGTTAATTATTAGACAGAATAAATTATGGGATATTATGGTGTTTGCTTATTGGACAGTACCTACCCTTTATTTTACAGTGCCAATTATTGCATATTAAGGTGTTAACTTATTGATCAGTGTCATTTATTGGACATTAAGCTGTTATTTTATTGGTCAGTGTCAATTATTGGACATTAGGGTGTTCGCATGTTGTACAGTGGCAATTATTGTACATTAAGGTGTTCGTTTATTGCATAGTGTCAATTACTGGACAGAATATACTCGTTGGACAGGATCAAATATTGGATATTAAGTTGTTTGCTTATTGGGGCAGTGTCATTTATTGGACATTAAGGTGTTAGCTTATTGGTCAGTGTCAATTATTGTGTATTAAGGTGTTCGTTTTATTGGGCAGAGTCAATTATTGGAAGGTTTTCGCTTATTGTACAGTGCCAATTATAGTACATTAAGGCACTTGTTTGTTGGACAGTACCTATCCTTTATTTTACAGCTCCGATTATTGCATATAAGGTGTTCGTTTTATTAACAGAGTCAATTATTGGGCAGTACCCATTATTTTACATTGTAATTATTGGATATTAAGGTATTTGTTTATTGGGGCAGTGTTATTTATTGGACATTAAGGTGTTAGCTTATTGGTCAGTGTCAATTATTGGATAGAATCCATTATTGGATATTAAAGTGTTCGCTTATAGGATGGTGTCAATTATTGGCCAGAATTAATTATTGGAAATTAAGATGATCGCTTTTGGGTGGTGTCAATTATTGGGTAGTACCCTTTATTTTACATTGCCAATTATTGGATATTAAGGTGTTTGCATATTGGACAGAGAAAATGATTGTACATTAAGGCGTTCGCTTATTGGATGGTGTCAATTATTAGGCAGTACCCTTTCTTTTACATTGCCAATTATTGGATATTAAGGTGTTCGCTTGTTGGATGGTGTCAATTATTGGTCAGAATTAATTGTTGGATATTTAGTTGTTCGCTTATTGGATGGTATCAATTATTGGATATTAAGGTTTTTGCTAGTTGGTCAATGTTATTTATTGGGTATAACCCATTATTGGTTATTAAAGTGTTCGCTTTTTGGATAGTGTCAGTTATTGGGCAGTACCCTTTATTTTACATTGCCAAATATTGGATATTTAGGTGTTCGCATATTGGTAAGAGACAATTATTGTACATTAAGGTGTTCGTATATTGCATAGTGTCAATTATTGGATAGAATAAATTAGTACATGCTAAATTGAGGTACAAAGTAGTTGCATTGTTTATTTGAGCTTGCTATGTTATAACATGGATTAACTTACACGAAATATTGTTACAGCAGGTGGTTTAGAAAAACTTTGTTTATTAAGAAAAGTTGTTTAAGAATAATTTTTTATTCTTCCGGTTTTTAGTATTTTACAGTTTTCATTGTTCTATATGTAACACTAGAGCTCATTCTGTTTGTATTTGATTGTTTTAAGTAGTAGGGATTTTATTGTAAACTCTACATTAAAAGTCAGAACATAACACATATTTTATTATCTGTTATACACGTATAATTGTAAGGAAAGCATGATATTGAGTTACAACCCTAAAGAAAACCGGGGTTGTGTTTATAAAACTGTTTAAAATGTATTTCTATTTCTCTAAACCCTATGTTCTTAGGAAAAGGAATTACCCGGATCGAATTCGAATTACTCTTTAATATATATTTATATACATAATACACGTATCCAGAGTATTAACAATATATACATATTGAGGTTGCATCTTAAGGTAGCATAGTAGTTAGAGGAAAAGAAGTGCTAGTTAATAATAATTCTCTATACTCAACTAAAAATAAAGTACTAAAATATAAACAAAAATATAATTTTTGTTAGTAAAAAGAATAAAATGATTGTATCTAGATATAATACAATGCCAGAGATCAAATTAAAATTAAATAATATTAATCTTAAATTAAAACAATAATGTGTGGAAATCCATCGGACCGGGCTAGGGAAATGTTGTTGGGATTATTTGTCAATAATTAATAATAATGCGTGGAATTGGGTTCAAGTTCAATGACCGGATGTGTACCAAGGTCATTGACACCGGATGTGGAAAGGTGTTGCGGGTTTAGTGGTGGGGGGGTGGTTGTGGGGATGGTTGTAGGGGTGG